>QJPP01003342.1:0-229008 GCA_003996215.1 Jaltomata sinuosa
ACAAACGCTAAACCCTCACCCAACTAAACTGAATCCCACTGTAACACATGAGACTCATCTGAGACATACCGACGCAATATCAAAACATGAAATACAGGATGTATAGCTGAAAAAATCGGAGGCAAGGCTAGTTGATAGGCAACGCTACCAACTCTCTGAAGAATCTCAAATGTCCCAATGTACCTTGGGCTAAGCTTGCCCCGCCTACCAAATCTCATCACTCCCTTCATGGGCGATACACGGAGAAACACCAAGTCACCGACACTAAACTCCAAGGCACGAAGCCTACGATCAGCATAACTCTTCTTTCTGCTCTGAGCTGCCCGAAGTCTATCCTGAATCACTCGGACTCAATCTAAGGAATCTCGAAGCAAATCTGTGCTTTGTGGCCCAGCACTAAAATGATCAAACTAACCTATCGGTGATCTGCAACGCCTGCCATACAAAGCCTCAAAAGGTGCCATGCCGATGCTTGAATGGAAGCTGTTATTATAAGAAAACTCTGCCAAGGGAACAAACTGATCCCAAGAACCTCCAAAGTCAAGAACACAGGCCCGAAGCATGTCCTCTAGGACCTGAATGGTCCTCTTGGACTGGCCATCTGTCTGAGGGTGGAAAGCGGTACTAAGATGAACCTCTATACCCAAATCTCGCTGAATAGCCCTCCAGAACTGAGATGTGAACTGAGTGCCACGGTCTGAAATGATAGAAGCTCGGACCCCATGCAACCGAACAATCTCACGAAGGTAGATCTGAGCTAACCTCTCTGCGCCATAAGAAGTCTGAACGGGCAAGAAATGTGCTGACTTAGTCAGCCTATCAACAATCACCCATATGGAATCAAACCCATGAGAAGTACGAGGCAAACCAACAACGAAGTCCATAGTGATCCCTTCCCACTTCCACTCAGGAATAGGAAGTCGCTGCATCAAACCACCAGGTCTCATGTGCTCGAACTTAACCTGCTGACAGTTCAAGCACCGAGATACGAAATCCGCTATATCCCACTTCATACCACTCCACCAGTAAAGCTGTCTCAAGTCTTTATACATTTTTGTTGTGCCAGGGTGAATGGAGTATCTAGTACAATGTGCCTCGTGAAGTATCAGCTGAATCAAATCACTAATCCTCGAAACACAAAGGCGACTATCAAACCTCAGAACCCCATCTGAATCTAGAGTAGCCTGACTGGTCTCACCCTGAACAACCTGATCACGAAGGTCACACAACTGTTGATCCTCAAACTGACGGCTCTGAATCTGATCAATCAAATTAGAACGAACCTCAACACTGGCGAGAACTCTGCTAAGATCCGACAAGTCAAGCCTAACCAAATGGTTAGCCAAGGACTGGATGTCCCAGGCCAACGGTCGCTCTAAAACTGAAAGAGAAGCTAGGATACCCATACTTACTGCCCTCCGACTCAAGGCATCCGCTACCACATTTGCCTTGCCCGGATGATACAGAATAGTGAAGTCATAGTCCTTCAGTAACTCGACCAATCTCCTCTGTCTCGAGTTCAACTCCCGCTGACTCGTGATGTACTGAAGACTACGGTGATCGGTGAAGATATCACAGTGAACTCCATATAAGTAATGCCTCCAGATCTTGAGCGCGAAAACTATCGCCGCCAACTCTAAGTCATGAGTGGGGTAGTTACGCTCGTGAACCTTCAGCTGTCTCGACGCATATGCTATTATTCGACCCTGCTGCATCAACACACAACCAAGACCAACCCCAGAAGCATCACAATACACGGAGAAGCTCTGACCCTCAACCGGTAAGGTCAAAACTGGAGCTGAAGTCAATAAGGCCTTAAGCCTCTGGAAGCTATCCTCATACTGGTACGACCACTGAAATGGGACATCCTTCCTAGTCAGCATAGTCAAGGGTGTTGCTATGGAAGAAAATCCCTCAACGAACCGTCTGTAGTAACCCGCTAACCCAATAAAGCTACGAACCTCAGTAACAGTAGTAGGTCTAGGCCCTTCACAAACCGCTGAAATCTTTCCCGGATCAACCCTAATCCCATCCTTAGACACCACGTGCCCTAGGAATGCAACTGACTCAAGCCAAAACTCGCACTTTGAGAACTTGGCATAAAGCCGATGGTCTCTCAAAGTCTGGAGTATGACCCTCAAGTGCTGCTCATGCTCATCTCTACCACGCGAGTATACCAAGATGTCGTCTATAAAAACTATCAGAAATGAGTCCAAATACGGGCCAAGAACCATGTGCATCAAATTCATAAAGGCTGCGGGGGCATTAGTCAACCCAAAAGGCATCACCAGGAACTCATAATGGCCATAACGTGTCCTGAATGCTGTCTTAGGGATGTCCTCCGCCCTAATCCTCAACTGGTGGTAGCCAGACCTTAAATCAATCTTCGAAAACACGACTGAACCCTGAAGCTGGTCAAACAAGTCATCAATCCTCGGCATCGAATACCTATTCTTCATTGTCACCCTATTCAGCTGTCGATAATCAATACACATGCGCATCGACCCATCCTTCTTCTTCACGAAGAGAACAGGAGCACCCCAAGGTAACACACTAGGTCTAATAAACCCCTTAGATAATAGATCCTAGAGCTGCTCCTTAAGCTCCCTCAACTCAGCAGGAGCCATACGGTAAGGAGAAATAGAAGTGGGCCTAGTGCCCGGCTCTGGCTCGATAGCGAAATCAATATCTCTCTCAGGTAGAAGGCCTGGAAGGTCGGTAGGAAACACATCGAGGAAGTCTCTAACCACAGGAACGGACTCAGGAGATGTAGGGTCAGCACTAACATCTCGGACATATGCTAGATAAGCTAAACACCCACGGGAAATCAACTTCCTAGCTCGAAGACAAGAGATGATCCCAGATGGTGCATGGCTAACAAAACCCTGCCACACAACTGGGGATACACCGGGCACGGCTATGGTAATGGTCTTGGCATAACAATCCAAAACCACACAGTGAGGGGATAACCAGTCCATGCCCAGTATCACATCAATATATAGCATATCAAGGATCATCAAATCACCCCAAGTCTCTGAATCACCAATAGATATCATACAAGATCTCACAATCCGATCCACTACTAAAGAATCTCCTACTGGGGTCGAAACAGAAACATGAACAGATAATGGCTCACTAGCCAACCACAAACAAGGCACAAAGTAGGCAGATACATATGAACAAGTGGATCCAGGATCAAATAAAGCCATAGAAGACTGATGGCACATAGAAATCGTACCTGTAATCACAGCATCTGAGGCCTCTGCCTATGGTCTCATCGGGACCGCATAAAACTGACGATGACCTCCACCTGCCCGACCGCCACCCTACCACCTGCTCTGCCATGTGTTGCACCACCTCTACTCTGACGACCACCCCCTCTAGCAGGGGGCTGAACTACCCGTAAAGGCTCGGCCAACTGAACTGTACCCTGCTGAGGGCAATCTCTAGCAAAATGACCTATCGCACCACAAGTAAAACAAGCCCCTGATGGCCTACTCAGTCGAGATGAACCCGCAAATCCCAAATGACTACCACGACCTGATGCCCCAGAAACTGTACCACTCGAAGACTGGTCGCTATAGCCCTGATGGCTGCCCTGACCCTGCTCGAACTGGGTACTACCGAAAGTTTGAAGGAAGCCTGAACCGGTCAGTTGGACTGACCCTGGTACTGCTATGGCTGATAACTCCGGCTCCACTGGCCAAGACCTCTACCACCATATCTGGAACCACTATAGACACCCTGATGTCGAGGCCTCTTATCTCTGGACCCCTGATCATGTCGCTGTAAGTCCTCCACAGTGCGGGCATAGTCTACAATAGCCTGGAAAGACCGACCACTGGCAATCAATATCTCAGTTGGCTGCCTGATCTCTGGCCTCAAACCCCATACAAATCTGCGAATCCTATCAACCTCGATAGGAATGATCATAGCTCCAAAAGGTGCTAGCGGATGGAAACGGGTCTCATACTCCGAGATAGTCGTAGACCCCTGCGTAAGGTGAGTAAACTGCTCCCTGCGATGCTCACGATCACTCTGAGGTAGGAACTTGGCCATAAAGGCTTCATAAAACTCAGACCAGGTCAAAGGAGGTGACGATGGTGGTCTACAAGCAACCTGGGCCCTCCAACTGATAGGTAGTATAACCAACCCCGTGAGTCTCCAACAAACCCAGATGATGCAACATCTCCTCACAGGTAGTAATAAAGTCATGTGGATCCTGTCCAGAAGTACCAGCAAACCTCGGAGGTGCTAACCTCAAGAACCTACCCAACGCCTTCTGCTCTGACTCTGTCATAGCTGGGCGAGGAGCAAGAGGCTGTGCAACGGATGGAACCAAAATGACCTTCGCACGGGGATCTATAGTAGCAGGCTGCGCTCCTGAGCTCTGTGCACCCAGGGCTGCCCCCTGAGCGAATGTCTACGCTACCTCAGAAGGTCGCTCTCCAATCACACCCAAAAGCTGTAATAGTAATCCCCGAATATCTGGAGACTGAGCTGCGGCAGGAGCTGGCACAGAAGTGGGCACTGGAGCTGGTGCTGGAGCTGGTGCTGGAGCTGGTGGTACCTGGGCTGCCCCCTGAACCACATGTTGCTCGAACTCTATCTCTACCCTAGCAGCTCTAGCAGGTGCCACTGATCGAGGGCCTCCTCGACCCTTAGCTGGAGTGGGAGGCTCATCTTCGCGTGATGCCAATGATCTCGTACGAACCATCTGCTAAAGAATGAAGTAGAATAAATGATATCTCCAGAAACTTCAAGGGTTCTACGCACGACACAGAAGCAAGGAAAGAGTCAAATTTCCTAAAATGCCACTGTAGCCTCCCAAAGATTGAGTACGGACGTCTCTGCCCCGATCCGCAGGACTCTACTAGACATTGGCTCCTATACCGATGACACCGGTAAACCTAAAGCTCTGATACCAAGTTGTCACGACCCAATTTCTCGGTCATGATAGCACCTACAACCCACGGTAGGTGAACCAATCCCCGTAGCCCAGAACAGTTAGCAATGGGCTACTACCTAACAAATAAGGGAACAAGACGAAGGGAACAGATAAAAGGAATATAAATATATACATATGCAGAAACTAAACTAAACCCCAAGACCTGGTATCATAGTACAGAGCCACACTACATACATGGAGTGCAAATAAACCAAAACTACATATACAGATGTCTCTGAATGGTAATAGAGTACATGAAGCAAAAGATAAACTAAAGCTAAGCTCCGATCGCCAAGAGCTCACCCTCAGTCTGAAGTAGTCCCCAACAGATCTCCAAGCAAGCACGAATCACAGCGATCTAACGGCGATGGCCCACGCTAGGATCTGCACCCAAAGATGCAGGGGGTAGGGGTGAGCACCAAATGCGAAGCATAAGGTACCCAGTAGGTATCATAGGCCGACTGGGCACATATAAGATAAAAGCGCAGTAATAGACAGAATCGAAACAAGCAGTCACAGAAATCAACGAAAGGTACACAGGAACTAGCCCAGAGGGAAAACAACAGAACCACATGTGAGGCTAGTAAGCAGAATATACACACCATAGGCACAGGTGAAAGTAAGAAACAACGCACCTGGGGTCCTTGCAACAACAGTGTATACAAAATAAGTTTACGAAATGGACGGTATACCGGTAACCTCAAGTGTAAGAAGAAGAGAGAAAGAGTAATAATAGGCATGCTCAGAGACATGAATCAAACTCAACTAGTCTAACCAATCTCATACTTATCCATATTAGAGAACAATTCTGTAAGTAAATAGCAAAAGTCTACCTACAGTCCCCCGGCCGCCCATACAACCGAGGAACACAAACAAGTGAAAACAAACCCTCCGGCATCCCATACTACCGGAGCGTACAATCAACAAACAACAAACAAGGGTGAAGCCTCAAACAATGAATGATATGATGCATGAAGATCTCAAGTGCCATGGTATCTCTGTATGTACCTCCTCCGGCGCCGATCCGGCCCAGCAGGTAGGTTCCATGGAAGGACACTGCCCGTATACCTCTACTCCACCGTATACCCCTCCTCCGGCACACGCAGCCCGTAGCCCCTGGCCCGGATGTCAAGGTCCATGGAGGTCCCTGACCCCATACTAAAACTCAGTATTAGAACATGTCATCCGGAAGCAAGTCCGGTATCAGGATGGAGACCCAGTCTCGAATATGCAATGCCCAGACCCTGTCCAGGACTAAAGTAGTAGGAAAATGTCTCAAAACCCCTCCAAGGGTGCCCGGGCGTAACCGGGTCTAAACAGTAAAAAGTCATCTCAGGTGCTCGGTCCGACCGAGGCTAAAAATCATCTCAAGTAACAAGAAAACTCAACTAGCACCCCGGCCCTGCCGAGTCTAGCGATAATCGTAAAACTGATGATTTTAAACATAATTTTACTTTCTTGCCCAAAAATACTCACAAGTTAAATCAAACCATTTCCAAATTATTTCCATCAAAAATGGGCCCCTCGGGCCATGCAAGATTTAGAAAATAGTGCCAGTAGGCCCGAAGCCAAAACCATAGTAAAACATGGATAAAACCTCTTTATATGCATGGAAATGGTATGCTCACACACAATAGCTGCCCAGCAGCTCACAATCAACCTATCGACCCTGTACAGGCCCACAGCTACTCAGCAAGCATAACCAGTCTAGAAGGATAATTCTATGCCCGGGACTCGCGGACATTCCCAAAATCCCACCTTCTATGTGCCAGAGTCAATAAGGCCTCACAGGACCACAAGGGTAAGTTAAATATATCGGCAAATACTACAAGCAACGGAGAAATAAAAGAAGGCGGACATGAATAAAGTGGTCGAGGTCTGTGGTGCCAACCTAATAATCCAACCCAAGGATGCCCATTAATACAATTTTATTCTATATATGCGGAGTCTAGGGAAAATAAACCGTAACCTACCTGTTGTCCGACGACAAGCTGCTAGAATGATAATTTCCGAGTCCGAACCTCTCCAAAATGAAATCAATTAAATGAAATTTAATACAACAATAACGTGAGGGATTGAATTTTAGTAAGGGACTTTTATGCTAGAAATATATATACCAAGTTTGGCAGATATGTCACCTCACTTTGCAGCCACTATAATGCTATATATATACATACCAAAGATTCCATGTAATTGTATTCTTAGTAGTAAACTATTAAATAATAGTGAGAACGGTTGGTGGCATTTGTTAGCAACACCCATTCCACGTATACTACAACACCACTACTATCCACCACGTGGAAGTTGTGGTGTCACTATTTTTAAAGTCCCCATCCCTTTATATAAATATTCGGGTATTGCATAGGTTCGTGGTAAAATAAATATAATATTTTAAATATATCCCAATAAACAGAAAATTATTTCCAATAAAACCTACTATATTATAATAATAAATTTCAACATAACTAAATTTACTATCTCCGTTAAAATATTACGGTGTATAAAAAACCTTATAAAATAAATACATATACAATTATATCGTAACAAAATATTCTTCATAAACCTTTAAAATATTTTGAAAAGGCAATAATAATATAATTTTTACCAAATTCAACTTTTAAATAACATATTTTCAAATGCACGCACGATGCTAATAAAATTCTTAAGTTTAGGCTCGTAATTCACCAACGCAAGATTTGATACTCAAGAATTCTCTCGGGATCCTCCCTTATGTTTTATCACTATTTCATAACTGAAATGGCATTTTAAAATGTAAAGTTGAGGCTTAAATCGAGTTTAACCCGACCCGGTTCGCGACCCGGTTCGCAACTCATTTTCTGCCAGACAGTCTACGGTAAAACAGTCATAACTCTTTACTCCGAGATCAGTTGGACGTGAGGTTTTGTGCGTTAGAAACTAGACTCGTATACCTTTGATTTGGTATTTCGGGGGACTTCTAACTCTTTATATATTGAGAGAAAAGCCCTGAGACATTTGCCCCAAAGTTCAGAAAATTTGTTAAAGATCTTACGATAACTTTTGTCGATTTGCTTGACTTCAAAACTTATACGTGGAAATGACCGGAAGGGTCATTACAAACAATTTTTCTAGATTGCAGACGAGTTAAAGATTGAGTTTCTAAAGTTATTAAAACTAGTAAACAATATAAGAGACATCGCATCGTTAAAGTTAAGGAAATATGTTAGTTAGGCAAAAAACGGATACTCAAGAACAAATATTTTACACTTAACTTTGACTCTTAATCAAACAAATCTATGTTCTAAGACAAGAGGCATTTAGAGCTAACTAAGTGAAGAATGAGCTAGCCTTAAACGAGCAAAAAATGATTAGCGGCATGGAGAATATAAGAGAACAATTACCAATCAAAACTTGAATTAACACTCAAGTAAATAAGGTATAACCAACATTCTGGCCAGCATACTTGCAATAGTAGAATTTTTAATAGAAATATGACCATCTAGCCATTTTTAAATCTAAGCTATATAAAAGAGACTACCAGCTATACCAAATCTTGAACAGGATTATTCAATCACCATTAATACTAGAATCTAACGACTGAAAATTTAAACACCTTATAATCACACTCACTTCAGAGGAAAATTAGTAAAAGCTAAACGGTCCTGAATTTTAACATATAAGCTAATAACCCAAATCGGCAACTATAGGTAAGAGGTAAAATGCAGAAAAATATAAAGGAAGAAAGGGAATTACCTGCTGTTGAGCAGCCAACTAGGACGAATGATTTGAGGTAGACGATCCCACCAACTTTGAATCTCGTTCCCGACACGATTTTGCCAAAATTGCAAAGGAAAAACTAGTAAAATTTGAACTAGTTCCTCTAGTTTTCTAAAATCATGAGCATGAGCTAACAGGATTTCAGAAATTCGGAGAAGGTTAGGAAAAAACCATCAGCCAAAACAATGAAGGAGGGGGGGTTTATATTGGTTTCAAAAATGCTCAAAATCCAATCCCAACCGATGTGGGAATGAGGAATTTTTCAAAAATCTCTTAAGGGATAAGGATTGCCAACTGGAAATCGTACTTATTTGGAGAAAATCAAAGGAAAAGGAAAGGGAAATCGAGCAAAAAATGAAGTGGGTAGAATCACCTTCGTACGAGTTCGTACAATCTGCGAAAATGGCAAAATTACCCTTCTACAGGCTGAAAAACCTTCATCTTGACGAATTTGTGAGGGATAAAGAAGGGAAATTGGAGGTGGTGCTAGAGAGAATCGATTAAGGCTCGTTTAGTTGTGGAGTTGAGCTGAAATTGTGGGCTGGAATTGGCTGATGTTGGGGTTATAATGATTTAAAAGATGGCCACATTTCTTTGAAAATGTGGCCAAATAGGTTTAAAAGGTAACCATTTTAGAACGATCAGAAAATTTAGGCTACGATTGAAAAAGACGAATTTATTTAAATTAAATGATTGAGCTTCTTTTAATTCAAACAAAGTAAAATAACCATTCTTGTTTAAACCATAATCACTTTATTCATAATTAAGAGACTAATAATTCAATTAATCTCCATTTTTGAGGAAAACAAAACCTTCTCAATTTAAACACAGTTTTCACTCGAAAATCATTTTCAAAAAATATTTTCTAAGTAAAATCTATATAATTCCATATAAATAAATACTGAAAGTATATATTCTTACTTAAAATGACAAGGTTAATATTAAAATTAATTTTGAGGACATTTAGTTTTATAAGAACAATTATTTCAAAAAAAATTTAAATTGAAGGAGCTCAAAATTAATTTAAAAATATGGAGGGCAAAAATTGAGTGTCAACAATTGCCCCTCCCTTTGGGTAGGGTGGATGTAAGGAATCCTGGGGAAAGGGAGTTGACAATCTCAATTTTGTCCGACCATAAATTCATCTTTTGGAAGTGATCAGTCTAGCACGAAGTTCAAAGAATTATGGCCAAACCCTGGTATTAGATTTCCTACATATCTCAGGTAACATGAAAATTTAGGCCACTTGTAGTTCAAGACGCTTGATTTTACGCACGATTTTCACAGAATTCAAAAGCTATCTCCGTTTCTGATTAAGGAGAGACCGAAAAATTGGAGAGTAAGAGAATTGGAGAGAGTTTGGAATGCAACCGAGTTTTCAACATAGAGCCCGCCTACATATCCTAAGATTTAGGGAATCAGGCTGCTTGTAGTTTGACTCAATAGGTTGAAAAGGTTGTCTTTATGCTAAGATAAACTTTGGCTCAGGATGAGTGACAAATGGGTCGAGTTATGGAAAGAAGGCTTGTAATTGTCTCAATAATGAATGTGAGGCCCTCACATCCATAAATAAGAGCTACATGGTCATCACTTCCACAACTCTAAGTGCATTATCACTCGGATTTGAAAAAGAGGGATATTGCTTCCAATTATGAGTCAAAGATTACCTTGAAAATGAAACTGAAAACAAGTAATAACCCACATGCCTTCTCACAGGGGTGTGGTTTGATTGTGGTGGAAGTCAATTCTCAACCCGCGTCCAAAGAGTTTGACATTCCTCTTCAGACTATGTCCCAGTTCGCTGTTAAGACAAAGTTCCACGTTGTGCTGCGTCCATTTTGGTGTCGTCCACATTCATGCTCCGCAAAATCTGTGGTAATTTTGTCAATAGCAAATGTAACATACACAAATACAATTTGTACAAACCTGATTCAATATGTCACACTGAAGGAGGTGACAATCTAATTTGCCTTTTTGGGTGGACGAATCAATCTTGAAGGTAACGTGCCATTTTGAATGGTATGGATGCCCAATTTGTCTTGTTGAAAAACGGACAACCTATTTTGAGTGCAACGTGTCACTTTTAATGGGGTGATTGCCCAACGTGTCTCATTGAAAGGCGGACGACCCATTTGAACATAAGATGTCACTTTGAATGAGGTGACTACCCAATGTGTTTCAATGAAAAGCGGACGACCCATTTTGAATATAACATGTCACTTTGAATGAGGTGACTACCCAACGTATCTCATTGAAAGGTGAATGACCCATTTTGAACATAACATGTCACTTTGAACGAGGTGAATACCCAATGTATCTCATTGAAAGGCGGACAACCCATTTTGAATATAACATGTTGCTTTGAGCGAGGTGACTACCCAACATGGCTCATTGAAAGGCGGATGACCCATTTTGAACATAACATGTCACTTTGAGCGAGGTGACTACCCAACGTATCTCATTGAAAGGCGAACGACCCATTTTGAATGCAATACATTAATAAATGGTGTTCCATAATCACCTACACTAAACTTATTAGTAGCAAGTGCAATGTAAGGGCAGATATGAATTGTGCAAACCTTATTTTAATATGTCACACTGAGGGAGGTGATGATCCAAATTAATATGTTATGTCCCAATGAGGAAAGTGACGATCCAAAATAATATGTCACGTTGAAGGAAGTGACACTCCAATATAATATGTCACATTGAAGGAAGTGACGATCCAAAATAATATGTCACATTGAAGAAAGTGACACTCCAATATAATGTGTCATATTGAAGGAAATGACGATCCAAAATAATGTCACGTTGAAGGAAGTGACACTCCAATATAATGTGTCACATTGAAGAAAGTGACGATCCAAAATAATATGTCACGTTGAAGAAAGTGATACTCCAATATAATGTGTCACATTGAAGGAAGTGACGATCCAAAATAATATGTCACGTTGAAGGAAGTGACACTCCAATATAATGTGATATGTCACATTGAAGGAGGTGACGGTCCAGCATAATAAAATATGTCACGATGAAGGAGGTGACGGTCTAACATAATAAAATATGTCACGATGAAGGAGGTGACTGTCCAACATAATAAAATATGTCACATTGAAGGAGGTGAGAGTCCAACATAGTAAAATATGTCACGTTGAAGGAGGTGACGGTCCAACATAATATAATATATCACGTTAAAGGAGGTGACGGTCCAACATAATATAATATGTCACGTGGAAGGAGGTGACAGTCCAACATAATAAAATATGTCACGTTGAAGGAGGTGACGGTCCAACATAATAAAATATGTCACGTTGAAGGAGGTGACGATCCAACATAATAAAATATGTCACGTTGAAGGAGGTAACGGTCCAACATAATAAAATATGTCACGTTGAAGGAGGTAACGGTCCAACATAATTTAATATGTCACGTTGAAGGAGGTGACGGTCCAACATAATATAATATGTCACGTTGAAGGAGGTGACGGTCCAACATAATAAACTATGTCACGTTGAAGGAGGTGATGGTCCAACATAATAAACTATGTCACGTTGAAGGAGGTGACGGTCCAACATAATAAAATATGTCACGTTGAAGGAGGTGATGTTCCAACATAATAAAATATGTCACATTAAAGGAGGTGACGGTCTAACATAATATAATATGTCACGTTGAAGGAGGTGACGGTCCAACATAATATAATATATCACGATTAAGGAGGTGACGGTCCAACATAATAAAATATGTCACGTTGATGGAGGTGACGGTCCAACATAATATGATATCCCTGCCAAAATAAGCATGTAGAACAAAACAGTTATTAATGAGGTAAACACAAAAAATAAGGAGTAAGGATATAGTCATTCAACTTGCCAACGAATAGGCTTGTTGTTTAAAATCTCCATTTGTTCTTGAAGACCTTATTGTTCCTGCGCTCATAGTAAACTCCTTAGTTTAAAAAAATAAAGATATTAACACATGCCAAACTATCTAAACGTGCCATAACAATCCAGTAACTATGAAAAATATACAATCCCAGATAAATGTGTTGAGAGAGATTTTGACGTTGATTGAAGGCTCTAATGGCCGATTAGGGATATAATGTAGGGTACATCCCTATTTCAAATAAAATCTCTTATGAAGAGAGAATTTGTTGATAAAGAAAGTATATGACGCTTGAAGTTACACGAAGATTTTTGGAATTATTTAACAATTTTAAAAATCTACCCTTATTTCCAGTCGAAGGGTACTTAATTGAAATAGTTTGAAAGAAATGAAGAATTGACTGATTCAAAATATGCCTTAGTTTCCTCTGAGGGTCTGTAATTCGAAACAGTGGGAAGACCGAATCTTTATGTAGGATTGCCTATGTATCTTGTTGGAACAAGAATCAGGTCAGACGTAGTTCGGACTTGAAACTGACAGAATTTGCAAAGAATATAAGATTTGATTATGAGAGACAAAGATTTGAATTTGTCAAGATATAAATAGATCTTTTGAACTAGATCTTTTGCATCGGGGATCCTTGAAAAGACTTGTGCATGTCTTGCATCCGACGATCTTCTGGCTTGATTCTTCAAATTTTAATAGAATTCATTATCACTTACCCCCTGATCTTGTCATGAGAAGCAAGATTTGAAGAACGTTACCTGCATAACTCAAAAAATACATTCATTAATAATGTAATAAAATAATTGTAATGAATCAAAGAATATAATAGAGGATAAATTTGGAGATAAAGTCATTTGACTTATGATATAGTGATCCGAATGATATCTCCAAGTCCTAGTCGTTGTGCCCGACCATTTTTCCTACAAAATTTAGAGAAAGTGTTAAGATTATAATAAAGCGACAGGAATAAATTAGGAGGTAAAGTGAAAAGAGAAGTCGTCTGGATATTTATCCAAGGCCGCGATGAGTCCATCATTATTTTGTATCACGCTTGGTGATCTTGACATTGTCAATTTTGTGAATTTATTTTTTGTGCAACCAAAGAAAAAATTCTTAGTTTTGAGAGACTAATTAGTGTTAGTTTTGCCTTGCTCTCCTGGTGCTCCTTCTTGTACTTGAATTGCACACTTGTCTGGTCTTGAAATACAGTCTTGATGGAAGTTTTGAGGATCTTCCTCAAATATTCTGCCCCAGTCTACGACACAGACAACTCTTGAACTTCTTTATAGATTTTGTTGTCGCTTAATATGGAATTTTTGAGATCTATCTCAAAAATTCTGCCCCAATTGCAGCTTCAATAAACTTCAGTGTTCAAATATCAAATTTCATAGAATTTTTGAGACCTTCTCAAAAATTCTGCCCCTGTTGCATACTTCAATGTGATCTCCAATTTTGACATGTTAGAGAAGATCTTCTTCTAGTGAATTTTTGAGATCCTCTCAAAAATTCTTCCCCAGTTTCCATTATAGAGGGAAATGGAAATCTTACGGGGGGTATGACCAAGCCAGTGTGGCACCTACGTATTTCACTAGGGAAATCAGGTCAAACGTAGTTCCAACATAAACCAAAGGGAAGTTGAAATTTTTCTGAAAACATGACCAAAGCCGAATAGGCCGCCTACGTATTCCACTAGGGAAATCAGGTCGAACGTAGTTCATATTACAAGTAGAAGTGCGATTACAAGGAAATCAAAACATAAGATACGATTACAAGGAAATAAAATGATAAAGTACAAATACAAGAAAAGAAAACGATAACATAAAATCGAAGAATGCCAAAAGTGCAATCTCGAGAAAACTTCATTCTTCTTTGCAACTGATCATGCAAAGAGTTACTTCTTGTGATTTGGCAATGGATTGTTTTTCACATTTGCTGGAGCTTCTATAAGTGTTATCACCTTGTCTTCAATCAAGTCTTGGATTTTATGTTTTAGGGTGATGCCACTTCTCAGTATCATTCCCAACAACTCCAGAATGGTAAGCACATTGTTTACTTGGATCATACCAATTGGCTGAAGTATTTACCGGCTTTTCTTCTATTAGGTGAAGTATCCCAGCTGCTTTCAACCTTTCATAAAGTTGAGTCAGTGATTTTGCTAACGGCGTGAAGACCCTTGGAGGCTTCCTTTCATAGTTGGTACGAGGTGCTTTGTTATAGAGATTTTTTGGAGAGCGTTGAGCATGGTATGTTGCATGTGTATTGTAGATCGGATATGAGGTACCTCCTCGAGTCATCACTCCCATAACCTCTTTCTCTTTTTCTTTCCATTTCCAAAAGATCCAGTTTGGAAAGCCTTATTAGCGGACTGCAATGCTGTGAAATTTGTTATTTTTCCAGTCTTGAGACCATCTTCAATCATTTCTCCGGTTTTGATAATTTCATCAAAAGTTTTTCCACTCATTGTTATCATTCGTTCATAAAATTCTGGGTCTACACCCTGAATAAAGTAAGTGATCATTTCTGCTTCCTCCATAGGGGGGTATACCCTAGATGCTTCTTCTTTCCAACGTATGGCATAATTGCGGAATCTTTCAGTAGATTTTTGCCTTAACTTTGTAATAGAGATTTTGTCAGGAGCGATCTCAACATGAAACTTGTAGTGATCCACAAAAGTGTTTGCCAAATCATCTCATGAATTCCATTTAGTTACATCCTGCTTAGAGTACCACTCTAAAGCCTTTCCACTCAAACTTTGATTAAATAGTTTGATTCTTATGCCTTCATTCCTTCCCACACCGATCAACTTTTCACAATAGACCTTCAAGTAGAAGAAAGGATTTCCAGAACCATCAAACTTTCAAATTTTGGAATCTTGTAACCTGGTGGCAACTCAATCTCACAAAATGCACATAACTCCTCATATCTCACGCTTTGGTTATTACCAAGACCACGAAGACTTCTCATAGCATCTTCTAAACTTTTGAGCTTCATGTTCATCATTGATCGATTTTGTCTCATTTTCAATTTCAACATAGTGATCAGCATCTATACGACATAACCCTTGAGTTTGTGTCATAAGTGGAGTGGTGGTATAAGTGTAAACTGGCAGAGCGTAGTATGTCATTGATACATTCTGAGTTTTTGGAGGAGAAAATGTGTACACAAGGGGAACATTCTGAGAATCATGAGCGTTTTGAACTTGTTGAGAAGTAGTGAAATGATCCCCCTGATCAAACTCCTCTGAGGTTGGAAACATAGGTCCCTTTTGATGAACATCAGGAGGTAGGGTCACACTTGGTGCATTTTGAGAAGCTGCTCTGTTTTGCATCACGATGAGCCTTAGTTTCGCGATTTGTTGCTCTAGACTAGCAACAATCTCTGGTGTTATTTTCGATCTTGCTGACATGCCAGAGTCTGTTGCGACAGTCAAAGGGGATATTGTCTCAGATGAAGTGATTGTGTTGATTAAACTGGGGTCCATAGTTGAACGGGTCTTTTTGGTAGCCCAAATAAGAAATAGTGAGTGTGTAGTAACTTTCTTGACCTTAGACCGAGTGAAATACGGATGTTCTACCAGCGAGTACTTGAAACTGCTTGTTGTGGTGAAGTGAGCAAGTTTGATTACCAGCACAAATCAGCCTCTCTAAAGAAAAAAGGTAAAAGTGTTAGTCTATGGATCGTAATAATTAATCAAAGTACATAGAACAAATAACACCTATTTTGCTCGAAACAAGACTAGTTTGAAATTTTGAGGAACGAGATGATTGAGATGATTGAATGGATGAACTTTTGTTCAAAAAGGAGAGGATTTTAAACAAAGTGAGCTATTTGAAGAAAGGTATAAACGTTTATGCTCAATTCCGGTAACAAGAGTTGAATTTTGAGAGAAAAATATAAAGTTTTGAAAAATTATGTAGAAATAAAGACGCACTAAAATTTTGATGAAATATATAATAGATTTTGTATGTTAAAGTGATTTATAAGAGTGATGGGGTCAACGTGAATTTTAACGGTGACCTAATAATGTTCTGGAAAAATTAGAATGTAGAACTTGAGGATTTTAAACAAGACTGCAGATGGACCTTTTAAAAGTATTTGTAGGAAGACTCAAATTTGAGTTTATATGCCTAATGACGCTCTAAGATATTGGAATGGAATAATGGACTAGTCACGTCTAAAGCAAAACACATGTATTTTAAACACACAAATAAGCCCGGACGAAGCAAATTGTTAAGCATTTAGAACATAGATAATATATCGCGCGTCCTAACATATATGTGACCTTTTAAGTCAAAGGTAAGCCTAACGTTTGAAGGATGTATATGCCGCTTGTAAGACATCCCATTGCCCAAAAAAACATATTATACAAATTTTATGAATAAATTAAATGGGGATACACAATAAGGGAAAGGGAAAATAAATAATAACAGCCCCACGCAGGGGAACAATCCTAAACTAAACCGCCTTGGAGGTCCTTCGTTCTTGAACTTCTTGATATTTCCGAACGCCTTTCGGATAAAGATCTTTCTTTGATTTACAATAAAACAAACTATCTATAAACTAATAAATTCTCAACCCCGAGGAACAATGGTTCGTACAATTTGACATATATATCCTTCAAATTTATCAAATAGTTGGATGATTATCTTTTATTAGCCGTGGGCCAATTAGACGCAAGGTGGTCTTCTTACGAACTTAATACCCCTTGGATATTAAGACGTGTAGGTCAATGCCTATTCACGGGATTTGGTATTGCTTTATCCTAGATTTACTAGAATTGGTTTATTTGAAAAGGACCGATAACCCGGGCGGACAACCGCGGGCTAAAACAACAAGTGACCGTTAACCAACCGCGGGTCAACTACTTCACTCGTCTGTTTTGAGAAAGTGTGTTTTTAGTGAAGGATGACTGCAAATGCTTGCATAATCGCCCTTTTTTTCTAATGCAAACTAATATTTTGCTAAGGAAGATGGAATATGCCATGAAAATGCAACAATAATAGTTTAAGTAAATAAATAATTGCAAAAAGTAACAATTATTACAAATAAAGATTAGCCAAACAAATAAATTCTTTTGGTTAGAACCTAGATGAATCCCCAGCAGAGTCGTCATTCTGTTACGTTCATTTTTGAATAATTTAAAAACTACTTCATAACTTTCGTGGCAAAAAAACTCATTTGAATTTCTTTTATTTTAAAAATAATTATTAAAAAAAGAGTAAAAGAGAGTCGCCACTTAATTTTTAGGAAAATTAACAAACCATTTAAAAGGTAATTTTTGAAGAAAAACCTTTTATTAAACAACCAGAGTTCGGGTAAGGGTTCAAGTTAAATTTGAAAGAAGGTGTTAGGAACTTTCAAAAATTCACAAAGTGATTCCCAATGGATTTAAACATTTGGCTAATTATGAAAATTCTTTAAGTTATTTGAGAAAAAACATAAAGTTATTTAAAATAATTATTCATTATTTGATATTCAAACATTCATTTCGTCCCAAAAAAATGAAATGTTTTCAACTTTAACGATTTCATTCAAATTAAGACTTTGAGTTAAATAATTAACCCAACTTCTTAAATATGAATTTTGAGCTACTTAATGACTATGAAGGGACATAGGAAATTCCCCAAGTCATTCTACGAGCTTAAGTTTGCTAAAAAGATTTAAACTTAAATAAAATTATTACGAGATAAAACAATTCTTTATGATAACCAATCCTGAAGAAAATAAGTTAGTATAGCTCTAGAGGATTCATCTAAGTTTTAAAAAAATAGTGACATCAATCACAATAAATATAGTATAAGGAGAAGACAGATGAAGTGGTAAAGTCATATAGGCGTTAGCCTGACTGTAGCCCGTCCCTTGGACTATTGATGCAGCTACTTTGCTCAAGGCTATTTAGCCCATTTTATTTGTTGCGAACTGCTGCCACTGCTGGATCTTCAGGCTGCTTTTAGCCTTATTTTATTTTTTTAATAACCCGATAAAGGTTGACTCGGAGAAGAAGCGTGTGCAAGGGAATGCGGAGTCCATTTGGACTCGTTCAAGTAATTCATGCAAAGAAAATAGAAAATAAGGATTAGAGAAATCTGAATCTTGCCGAAAGGGTGCAAGAAGGAAACTAGAAAGATAGCGACAAACAAATACTTGCAACAACAACAAGATACACGTCAAGCTCATGTTCTAATGGTCTAAACTAATCGTAACCTTATTTTACTCCACTCATATGGACAGAATCATATTTTAACATCCAAACTCATTTACGTTACCAGCTTAGAATCTAATACGATATGGGAGACTAAGTAATGACTATAAAGTAGACTAACATGCGTCATGAATCTAACATGGAAATTTAAACAGTCAATTAGCAGTATTAAAGTAAAGTCCAAAGAGAAGAGCATATTAGTTAGAAATTCTTGATTTTCAAAGGAGAATAGAGAGCAATACTAGTTTAAACCAAAGATAGAAAGGAAACCAGTTCGTGACACGCAAAAGAGAATCATTGAATAAAAGAAATGGAAAGAATCTAACTAAAAGGTAAGGAGTGAAACCAAATTTTACAATTGCAACAACAACACTTTTACATAAATTGAACCTTAGCTAAAGGTAGGCCAAGATCATTTTTCGTTTCACAGAAGGGAAAAAGGCAAACCATTTAAGCTTAAAGCATTACAAAGCAAACACATTCAAACCTGGCTTGATTTTAATTCAAATTTGAAACAGATCAAGCACTTGATTTGTCATGGACGTATGAGAAATAAGCAGGAGAACCGCTTGTTTGGGACTAAGAAAACAACCCTATCAAGGAAGACATATATCAATTTAAAAGAAGAAAAAACTTATCAGCAACCTTAAAGGCCATGTGAGTTAATACAGAGAGTCAATATTTCATCTATTTGAGTCTATTCAAATGATCAAACCTTAAGCACACAGAGTACTCCTTGGAGAAACAATTTTCTAGATTGCAGACAAGTTAAAGATTGAATTTTGAAAGTTATTAAAACTAGTAAACAATATAAGAGACATCGCATCATTTTGAAAATTGATTTTGAGGACATTTAGTTTTATAAGAACAATTATTTCAAAATTGTTTTAAATTGAAGAAGCTCAAAATTAATTTAAAAATATGGAGGGCAAAAATTGAGTGTCAACATTGCTAGGAGGGAATTTGGGGAAGGTTAGACTAACCTAGGGATGGTGGAATTCGGGGAAGGAAGAGGATTCCAAGAATGTGAGTTCTTGGGTATGGATTAAAGTACATTATTATGATCATAGGTTGTTTAATTCCTTGTTTTTTCCATAAAAAATGATAGAACTAGGAGAATTAACAGTGGAAAAGCCCAGAAAAAGGGTGGGATGATCATGGGTGGCCTGGGGTTTGGGGATTTGGTATAATCCGGATAATGTGCAGGCGTTGTGTGTTAATTATATGTACTTGTGTGTTGTTTTAGACCAAGAACGAGAAAGGAATCCGGAACACGGGAAAGCTCAGATCGAATAGAGCTTGGAACATTTTGAGGTAGGTGATGGCTTATGATTTTCTGTGAATAAGTATAGTGATGTACTCATGTCTAAGTGATTGTATGCATTACATTGCTTAGGGAAATTATGTGGAATGTCTAGGTTCCTGTTTACAGTCTGTGGTAGAACGGTTTACTTGTTGGTTTTACAAGCTGTGTGTGTTCATATATTGACTGTGGTTGTTGACATTCGGTTATCTCGGGTACCATGCCTGGTACGGGTATAACACATGGTTGGAATGGGTACCATGCCTGGTATGACTATATTATTCGGTTGGCATGGGTACTACGCCTGGTACGGGTTTACGTTATTGCATCTTGCATTGTTTCATTGACTATTGTATTGCATTGGTTGATATTGGTTTCGTAAGTGGACCGGGTTATTTTACTGAATGTGATACTTAATGTTGGTTCCGTGAGTGGACAAGGTTGTTTTACTAGATCTAATACTTGGTAATGGTTATGTGAGTGAACCGGGTTGTCTAGTTAAAGTTGCTAGTGTTGATGGTCCTTGAGTGGCCGAAAACTATTGTATAATTGTTGTGTTGGTCTTGGTTTAGGCCGGGTTGAACAATTACCTTTGGTGTTGTCTAGAGGGGATTCCAGGGTGGGTCTGGGTAGACAAAAAGGACAGTTATGGTTACATGTTTATGGATTAGAACTGTAAGAGATGGACTCATGCGGTAACAATCTAGGTAGAGACTTGTAGTCTAGATGTGCCGTTGATTACTGTTGCATGTTTGCCATACTCCTTACTTGATATTGTTGTACCTTACTTGATATTGTTGTACTAATATATGCATTGTTTACTTGAAAATTGGCTGATGATCCTACCAGTACATAGTGGTGGTGTACTGATACTGCACTTATCTTTCTTTTGGTGAGTACAGGAAATCTACCTGCGACTGAGATGCGACCTCGCATCTAGCACCGGCGATTTATGACTTTCAAGGGTGAGCTGCTTGGTTCGAGCTACCTTAGGTTATCTTTAGAGTTTCAGTCCAATTATTTCGGACTTAAAACTATTTCAGTTATATTTTGGGGTTGCATCCCCATACTCTAAATTTGGTATTGATGTTTGGTACAATGACTTTCAGTTCCTAGGTGGGATTTTCTGCAGGATTATATTAATGATTAGTTTTTGGCTTATTTTGATTGTTAGTTTACTTTCTGTTATTGGTTTTAGGTTGTTAGTTAGGCAAAGAGTGGGACTTTATTGGTTCGCTCATCCAGGGGTTGGGTGGGTGCCACTCACGACGGGTTGGGTCATGACAGTAGATCATATATTAATAGTAGCTGATTATAAATATATTATACATGTATAGTGTACATCTACCAGTTATTATTAGTTTATGCAATTGGATAGGCAGCTATATATGTTAATTCTTCATATAAAATTAGAGTACATAATTTATACTATACTGAGAATGAATTATGAGATGTTGATCTTTATACAATTTTAATAAACTCAGAAATACAACACGAAAGATGACAAGCATAACTGGAGGAATGCTGAAACTTTGAAATATTACCATTCTTCTGAGCAAGCACATTTTATGTGCACATGTATAGTTGTTTATGGAAAATCAATAGATGAGTGTAAGCAAAAATTCTATCTACCTTTTGTATTGATTTCCAAGATGGGATGTCCTTCCTATGAGGCTTTGGCTGAACAACTTTTGAAAGATATCTCCACAAATCCTTTGGTTTCTGCAGGTGAGTTCAGCACTTTGTGAGCCTCATACAATTCAACACCTACAAATATTCTTAACCAGACATGTTTAACATTTTGGAATTACCGAATTGGCATTTGGAAGCTCTCGAACTGATTCATCAACATTTTCAGCAGTTTCTTTCACCTGATAGGGAACCAAATGAAAAACTTTCATCAATATAGTGTCTCACCACTCAAAGTGAAGACCATTTATGACACATCAAACATGTATTAATTTATGTTAGTGTATACAAATCTGTAACATCCCCAAATAATGATGAAATTAACCCAGGTCTGATTTTCTCTTTCTCTAAAAGCATTTGGATATCATTACTCAAAGTAAGTTTATCATTTGTTGTAAGATGATAAGAATTTCTTACCATTTCATGACACTAATACTAAGCCAAACTCAACTTCAAGTCAACCACAGATCTTCCCGTGATGCGGTTCCAGATGACAAAAATTTGATTAACTCAATAAGCTATATAATTACAGCTAATAGGTAAATATCAATAATTACTATGTGTACAGAAATTTTTAAACAGAGAAGTGGAAACTAATAGTTCAGATATAAATCCATTGAAATACCCTAAAAATTGGCAGAAATTTAAATCCATTTTATAATTCACAGAGAACAGTTCCTCAAAAACAGTCACAGAAGGGTTAGAAAATGCAAAAAATTTAGAGTGTTGAAACCCTACCTGAATAATTCACATAGAACAATTCTTCTGTTCTTATATGGCACACAGAAATAGAAAGGTTTGTATTTCTGTTTGTTGAAATTTCATTGTTAGAGCATATGTTATTCGTTCAAATTTTTCTCGGTAACTTATCATTGTCGAAGATGAAGATAAATAGAGATTCAACTGAGTGCTTCGCTGAAGTGCTCAAACAAGACCTAATTTTAACAGAAGCCAAATTGAAGCCCAGAAAGAGGAATATTTTCCCTTTCAAATGAGGGAAACTTTTAGGGTTGTGAAGTTGATTTTTTGGGATTTTAGAATTTTTATCACGAGGGAAGCTTTTCGGAGCTAAAATAGTTCTGGAGGGAAGTCAAGTTCAGCGAAATTTTTTATGATAATATTAGAGCACACTTATAAAGTGTTGCCTTTACAATTTTAAATATAGCACACTTAAAAGTGTGGTAATAGATATAATTAAGTGTTGCTAATTATTTCATCATTTAGCAACACTTGAAAAGCATAACCTACAATACAAATGGGCACGCTTTACAGGTGTTGCCTAATATGTTGTAGCCAAAAGCTTTAAAAGTAAGAACACGCTTTCAAAGTGTGCTCTTAAATATTTTTGACAACAATTTGTAAATATGGTCTAGAATTAGTGTGGCCTTAGGGCAAATTTATTGTAGTGTCACTAAATCTGATACCCAATAGAGGGGACTTATAAGCCCACGTTGGCATGTAGTTATGGGACTTGAGGGTATGTTGAACCCTAGTCCAACTCGGTGCTAAACACTACTCCAAAACTGGATACTATTAGCTCATTTAAAACTGAAGTCCTGAATTCTTGAGACAGAACTAAACTTGTCTGAAAATATTATTTTTTTGAAATACTATAGTACTCTGAAATTCTGATTGATTTCTGGATTTCTAACTCTAAACTAGCAGTCTGGGTTCAATTTTGAAGAAAACTAACACATTTAAACAAATGCTATAATTTAGGGCTAAGTACCTGATTTCTGGAGATCATGAAAATATCTATGCAATTCAATGGAAAATCAGTGTATGTTGTTTAGAATGATGAAAAGATCATATATAACTCATGGGCATGGACTTCTAGAACAAGGGACAAGAACCCTAGTTCTAAATTCATGAGAATCATTAAAAGAGTCTGGGATTGCTGGGCATAAGGGCTAACTAGGCCCTTACTGAATTCCCACATACCTGGTGAAGAAATCTATGGAGAAATACTTGGATTTTTGGGGCTGGACTTGATGGAAACCTCTGCTTGTTCTTGGACGAAAACTGTCGCCTCTTTCTCTTATTTTCTTTCTAAGTTTAGGGAATTTAGGTGAATGAATGTGTTAGGTAATTTTAGACTACTTAATCAGGCTTAGAAGACATAAAATGATGCACCTTAGGCCTTAAAAAGGGAAAGGAAAAGTCCAGAATACCCTTGGGAAAGTTAAAAGAAATTTGCAAAAAATCGTGACTCAGGGATTACGACTTGGTTAACAAACCATACTCCTGGACAACGAATCGTCAACAGAGTTGTGGTCCTACCCAGGCATCTTGGGGGTCCTCTGGTTCCAGGAACTATGGCTCCACAGGACGGACCGTACTTCTGAACGACTGTTCATCATGTGGCCCGTGATTCCTGGCTCCTTGGCCTAGTCTGGGGATTTCACGAGTCAAAGGATGGAACGTTCTTCTGAAGTACGGACCGTTGTCTGACTCGTGGTTTCTGAAGCTAGAACTGAGAGGCTACTAGACCTGGGATTATGGTTTGATACGATGGGTCGTGGTTACAAACTATGGTTCGTGGTCCTAACTGTAGTCCCTGGGACATGCACTGAAGAGCTATTGGAACTTGGACTACGGGTTGACAAGACGGATTATGGTTCTGAACAATGGTCCGTAATCTGAACCATGGTCCTTGGGGAAGAAATGCTAGGCTACTGGAACTTGAACTACAGTTCAAGATGATGGGCCGTAGTTCTAAACTACGGTCCGTACTATGAACCGTGGTTCCTAGAAACTTGAATTTTTCTGCAAATTTTTATTTTCTACTGGTTTTCTGAACTAAGTCTGGGCTTGGGAGTTCTGGGGTATTACAATATCTCCCCCTTGTGATCATTCATCCTCGAATAAAGGCTAAACAAGCTGAGTTTGGAGAGAAGGAGCTGCAATCCCCATCAACTGGATACTAGAAACTGACATATGACTGACTGAGTCCCATGAACATGCAACTATGCTGAAATGCAAGGATAATTGAGGGAATGAGGTACTAAGACTGAATTTATGCAAGATTTAACTGATATACTGGAGAGGAACTATTACCTCAAGCAGGAACTGAATCGGAAGGGAAGAGGTGAGGATACTTGGCCATCATGGCTGCTTCTGCTTCCCACATAGCCCCCTCTATAGACTGATTCCTCCACAAAACCTTTATTGAGGTGACCTCTTTATTCCTCAACCTACGAACCTGACGGTCAAGAATCTTAAGTGGAACCTCCTCATAGGTGAGGCTGTCTTTCACTGCCACACTTTCCAAAGGTACAATCGATGATGGGTCACCCACACACATCTTCAACAAGGAAATGTGAAAGACTGGATGAACCGCTGCTAGCTCTGCTGGCAATTCTAATCATAAGCCACCTTACCAACCCTTTCCAGGATTCTGTAAGGACCTACATACCTGGGACTGAGCTTCCCTTTCTTTTTGAATCTCATCACCCCCTTCATGGGTGACACTTTCAGCAAAACCTAATCATCGATCTCAAACTCTAAGTCCCTTCTCCTTATATCTGCATAGGACTTCTGACGACTCTGGGCTATTTTTAATATCTCCCTGATGAGCTGAATTTTCTCCATAGCCTCATGAACTGAATCTGGTTCGATCAAGGCTGCTTCACCTATTTCAAACCAACCAACCAGCGATCTACATCTACGCCCATAAAGTGCCTCATATGGGGCCATCTGAGTACTGGAGTGATAACTGTTATTGTAGGCAAACTCTATGAGGGGTAGGTGATCATCCCAACTACCTTTGAAATCGATCACGCAAGCCCTCAACATATCCTCTAAGGTCTGAATAGTATGCTCTGCCTGGCCATCGTGTCTATGGATGAAATGTTGTATTGAGATTCACCTGAGTACCAAGACCTTTCTGGAAGGATCTCCAAAAATGAGATGTAAACCGAGGACCTCTATCTGAATTGATAGACAAGGGGACCTCATGCAGCTTGACTATTTTGTTGATGTAAAGCCTAGCATAGTCCTCCGCTGAATCTGTAGTCTTGACTGCCAGGAAGTGACCTGACTTAGTGACCCTGTCCACTATCACCCAAATAGTGTCATATTGTCTACGAGTATGAGGTAAACCCATAATGAAATCCATGTTGACCACTTCCCACTTCCAAGTAGGAATGCTAATCTCCTGAGTCACCCTTCCTAGTTTCTAAAGTTCAACCTTACCCTGCTGACAGTTGGGACACTTAGCCACAAAATCTACGATGTCCTTTTTCATGTCGTTCCACCAATAGACTTCCCTTAGATCACGGTACAACTTAGTGGCACCTGGATGAATGGAATATCTGGAATTATGGGCTTTGGAAAGCATCTGATGTCTCAACTCACCCACCTTAGGAACACATAATCAACCTTGATATCGAAGTACACCATATCCCTCTTGGGAGAAAACTTTAATCTCTGTTGATGAATTGTACCTTTCAGTTGAAGCAATATGGGATCACTATCCTGTTTCTCCTTAACCTCAGCTACCAATGAAGATTCTGACTCATTCTGAACTATCACACCAGCGTCTGTCGTGTCCATGAGGCATACTCCTAGGTGAGCAAGCCAATGAACATTTCTAGCTAGCTCTCTCTTCTCTTCCTCAACATGCGATACACTACCCATAGACAGTCTACTGAGAGCATCAGCCACTACGTTGGCCTTACCCGAATGGTAGAGCATATTCATATCATAATCCTTGAGGAACACAAGCCATCTCCTCTGACAAAGATTCAATTCTTTCTGGGTGAACACATATTGGAGGCTCTTATGATCTGTGAACACGTCAACATGAACACCATAAAGATAGTGTCTCCAAGTCTTTAGGGCAAACACAACCGCAGCAAGCTCAAGGTCATGAGTCAGGTAGTTCCTCTCATGGGCCTTCATCTATCTAGAAGAATAAGCTATGACCTTACCCTGCTGCATAAAAACACAACCCAGGCCGACTCTGGATGCATCACAATAAACCACATAACCGTGTGAACCCTCTGGTAGAGTCAAGACAGGAGTTGTAGTCAACCTGGTCTTCAGCTCCAAGAAGCTTTTCTCACACTCACTTGACCACTAAAACTTGACCTTTTTCTGAGTCAATTTGGTCAATGGGGCCGCTACAGATGAAAATCCTTCTACAAACCTCTTTTAATAACCAGCCAAACCCAAGAAACTTCTGATGTTTTTCGGAGAGGTGGGTCTGGGCCAGCCCTTCACTGTCTCAATCTTCTGAGAGTCAGCTCGGATGACATCACTAGATACCACATGACCAAGGAAAGCAATGGACTTCAACCAGAACTCACACTTACTGAACTTAGTAAATAACTGGCAATCTTGGAGAGTCTGCTGAACAACCCTCAGATGAGTCGCATGATCCTCCTCATTCCGAGATTAAACAAGAATATCATTAATAAAGACGATGATGAACAAGTCCAAGTACTGTTTGAACACCCTGTTCATTAAGTCCATGAAAGCTGCAGGAGCATTGGTTAGTCCAAAAGACATAACAACAAATTCATAGTGGCCATATCGAGTCCTCAAGGCTGTCTTCAGGATGTCACTATCTCTGACTCTGAGCTGATGATAGTCAGATCTGAGGTCTTTCTTGGAAAAGCAACCAGCGCCCTGAAGTTGGTCGTATAAGTCATCAATCATGGGGATGGGATATTTGTTCTTGATTGTGTCTTTGTTCAACTGATGATATTCAATGCACATCCTGAGGGAACCGTCTTTCTTACGCACTAACAACACTGGAGCACCCCATGGAGAGATATTGGGTCTGATGAAGCCCTTATCTAGGAGGTCTTTCAGCTATTCTTTCAATTCCTTAAGCTCAGCTGGTGCTATTCTGTAGGGAGAAATCTAAATAGGCTGGGTATCTGGAAGGAGATCTATCCCGAAGTCGATTTCCCTTTTGGGAGGAACTCTGGGAAGATCTTCTGGGAACATTTTTGGAAACTCATTCACCACTAACTTACTCAAGAGTTAGGGCCTCGAAGTTTTGTTGCATCCTAACGAACATGCAAGTGTACGCGGTCGTACAAGTACTATAGGATTGTAAATCCATATATCATACCCATAGGGACTTGTCGATTAACTATTCACTAAATTAAACTAGTTCTAATTATTTATTCAAGGGTAAAAATCAAAAGGTGAATTGATGATTAACTAATCTAGAAATAAAAAGGAAGAAGTTAACTATTGAACAATTAACCAAACAAAGAGCAGATTTTCACGTAATCAATGTGATGAAATCAATCTAGGATTATGGATTCGCTAACAATTATGTTGAGTAAGCAATTCCATTAACTTGTTTATTTATCTATTTGTTGATTCCGGGGTTGATATTACAACTATGATCTCTCGATCCTCTAGTTGCCTATTCAAAATAGCATCACAACTACATCGTTGAGCAGGGATGTGACATATTCTTTTAAAAGCATTTATATTTCTTCCCGTATGAATCAATCAAGGCGTTCTAGGTATATCTCTATCCTAGTCTCTAACCTACCCTTTACATTACAAAAGAGAGGTATTGCTCCCTATATTCTTAGTTCTACCTTGTTGATCCTTCTCTCGAGTTCACAAAGAGATTATAGATTTATTTTAATGGTGGCTAAGCATTAAAATAGTAAGCACAAGAATATAAGAACAACTAATATGATAATCAAATAATCGAATCAATCGTCTACTAAACAATCATGTAGTTAGCTACCACAATCTTAGAACGAGAAGTTTAACTCCACATAGACATGGAGTAATTACAACAAATCAACCAAAGAAAAATGTAAAAATAAATAATAAAAAAGAAGAAAAGATGAAATTAATATTCTCCAGCCTTCACGACGGCTCCTAGCTCTTCGTAGGTCAAAGGTTATGTAAAAATCATGATTTGAGATGTATTTATAGAGTAGGAGGAAAATAACCCTTTTTCCTACTTGGATTTGGAGTAGAAAAAAGCTGGAAAATTTCTGGGTTTGGGGCTGGGGCGACGCGCCATCGATGCGCCAGCTAGGGCTGGGGCGACGCACCACCGTTGCACCAGCCACACCCCTCAGTAGTTTGGGGGTTGGGGCAATGCGCCACAGCCCAGAGTTTCTTCCTTTGCTCTCTTTTTTGTCCCGGAACGTTGCTAACTCCTTTCCAATGCTTTTATGCTTCCATTTTAGCTCTCATGGGTTGTTTTTCTCCATATTTTCCCTGCAAAGCATCTAATCACATATTAGCTCACCACCATGAAAATGCAAATAATCATAAGGATATACATCACTTTTACCCTCAAAACAAGGCTAAAATATGGGTAAATACGGCAATTGGGTGTATAAATACGCCCAAGATCACCACCCCACACTTAAACCTTTGTTCATCCTCGAACAAATCACTACACACCCTACAACATTTCACATCTTAAGACACCAATTGAATAGGTCTACTCACACCCAAGTTAACTAGACAGCTTAATCATGACCCCTAATCCACTAAACATGCATACATCAATCATATTTTTACATACCTTTCATTGAAACCACACAACCTCTAAAACTAACTCTTCATGAAAAATACGGCCAACATGATCATGTGTGAATATAGCCATCATTAGTACACCAAGTTTTCAACATTTTGTTCCCTCACATTTAAGAGAGATGCCCCTTGATCACATCATACATACATATTCAAATTGGGACATATAGATAAGAAATTCGCTCACTCTCTCAAAGAAAGTTTCATGCATATAAGATATACCATATGCTTGCCCTTAGTGTAATACTCTATTAACAAAGCATCAGAATTGTAGGATCAAAAGGACTTTTACAGGTTGTAATGTCGGCTAAGGGACGGATAGGGACACTTTGACCAATAGTGACTACTTTCCCTATGCACTTTAAGACACCCACTTTAAACTTTTTCACTCTTTTCCTTATATCACCCCAACTTCAACTTATGCTCATGTTTCCCTTCAAAATCCCCCTTTTTCTTTTGGTTTATTGCCCTTAACCTTCATTCACTCATTGGTATCAAGGAGATTTTTCTAAACTTTTTTTTTTAATTTTTTTTTTTTGTTTTTCCTCTCCTTACTACCAACATACAATTATTTTTCACAAGGGCACCACATCTAATTCTTATTCTTACCACATCAACCTCCCTCTATCTTTTTACCTTTTCTCTTTTGTTCCCTTCTTCCTTTAAGTCTTTCAACTACAAAGTGCATTAGGGACTCTTTGGATCAAATTAATACAGGGAAATCAAATAAAGGAGATAGGCTAAATATGCGGCTAGTCATAGAAATAGGCTTAACGCTCAAAGGATCTTAACTAAGAATAATATAAAGGGTGGCACAAACAATAATAAAAGAGAAGTGGCTTATAAAGAAATGCCTTGATCATGTCTCACAAGTCAACACTATGTTTCATTTCATACACACACGGAGCAAGTTCTAGATATCAAGATATGCAAAAAATACAATAAACACTCACCACACATGGCACAATGGTTAAAAAATGGCTCCTAAGACTTCATATTCCCAACACAATCAAATTGAATGAATTAACATTATTAAGACCATCTTTAGGTTGTTTTTTTTTTTGAGTCAAGTTAAAGAGCTTATACTTCTCTAAATGAAGTTTCCTACTTTTTATGCTATTTCTTGAGTGAATTATCCACGACGTCTAGTGTATACTTAGGCGAAGCACCTAGCATTCAAAAGGCTATGGTTTCTAATCTTTCTCCTTCCTATGACTAATTTTCCCTCAAGACGGTCGTCATCCATCCATCGTCGAGAAAATTTCTCTATCTATGACTAAAAATGTAATGACTCTTCCGGTCATTTCCACGTATACATTTTCCTTGTACCGTTAGAGCTTGTTTATAGCGGCTCCAAGTCATTTAAGGCTTATCGGGACCAGTATTTTGGTGCCGGGTCCATTTGTTTGGTCGTATGATAAGTTTTGAAGTCAAGCAAGTCGGCAAAAGTTACCGTAAGTTTCTTTAATAAATTTTCTGAACATTGGGTAAAATGTCTCAGAGCTTTTCACTCAATATATAAAGAGTTAGAAGTCCCCCAAAATACAAAATCAAAGGTCTACGAGTCTAGTTTCCAACGCACAAAACCTGACGTCCAACTGATCTCGGAGTAAAAAGTTATGACTGTTTTACCGCGGACTGTCTGGCAGAAACCGGGTCGCGAATCGGGTCAGGTCAAATCGATTTAAAGCCTCAACTTCACGTTTTCAAAACGTCATTTCAGTTCTGAAACAGTGAGAAAACATAAGGGAGGGTTCCAAGAGAGTTCTTGAGTATCAAAATCGTGCGATGGTGAATTGCGAACTTAAATTTAAGAATTTTATTAGCATCGCGCGTATATTTGAAAATATTTTATTTTAAAGTTATATTTTTTTATCACCTTTTTAAAATATTTTAAAGGTTTATGAAAAATATTTTTGTTATGATATAATTGTATATGTATTTATTTTATAAGGTTTGTATACATTGTAATATTTTAATGGAGATAGTAAATTTAGTTATGTTGAAAATTATTATTATAATATAGTAAGTTTTATTTGAAATGATTTTCTATTAGTTATGGTATATTTAAAAAGTTATATATATTTTACCACGAATCTATACAATACCCGAATATATATAACGGGGTAAAAGTATTTTATTAGAGTTGCCACCTCCACTCCACGTGGAAGGAAGGGAGGTGGACAAAAAGTTGGGTTAATGCATAGTCATTTCTAACATTTATAATATAGTCACACCTGTAGCATCTATCCAATTTCTTAAAGTTATTAGTTATGCTTGACTTTTGGTAAACACCTTCATTACATTATACATCTATACAGACTCTTCATTAACACATTTTAAGCCACCTTTAGTGTAGTATAGGCAGTTCTTATATATATATATATTGCACGTTGAAGGGAAATTTTGTGGGAAAGTATCTTGACAATTTATGTAATCATCAAAGCAAATCAATTATCTACGTCAAGTTATTCAAGCCCGAGTTCAAGTTTGATTTCGTGTTGGAGCTTTTTCGGAGAGGTTCAAGCTTTTCATCGGACGACAGGTAGGTTGGAGCTTTTTCGGAGAGGTTCAAGCTTGTCATCGGACGACAGGTAGGTTATGGTTTAAAATCCCTAGACTTAGCATATATCGGATAAAATTGTACTAGCTGGCATCCTTGGGTTGGGTTATTAGGTTAGTACCACAGACCTCGACCGCTTTATTCATGTCCGCCTACTTTTGTTCCTCTGTTGCTTGTAGTACTAGCCGATATATTTTATTTACCCTTGTGGTCCCGTGAGATCTTGTTGACTCTGGAACATAGAAGGTGGGATATTGGGAATGTCCGCGAGTCCCGGACATAGAATTATCCTTCTAGGCTGGTTATGCTTGCTGAGTAGCTATGGGCCTGTGCAGGGTCGATAGGTTGATTGTGAGATGCTGGGCAGCTATTGTGTTTGATCATACCATTTCCATGCATATAAAGAGGTTTTATCCGTGTTTTACTACGGTTTGGGCTTCAGGCCTACTGACACTATTTTCTAACCCTTGCATGGCCCCGGGGGCCCATTTTTTATGAAAATAAATAGGAAATGGTTTGATTTAACTTGTGAATATTCTTGGGTAAAGAAAGTAAAATTATGACTTAAATCACCAGTTTTATGATTAACGCTAGACTCGGCAGGGCCGGGGTGATAGTTGAGTTTTCTTGCTACTTGAGATGATTTTAGCCTCGGTCGAATCGAGCACCTGAGATGACTTTCTACTATTTAGACCTGGTTATGTCCGGGCACCCTCGGAGGGTTTTTTGAGATATTTTCCTACTACTTTTGTCCTGGACAGGGTCTGGGCATGCATATTCGAGACTGGGTCTCTATCTTGAACCCGGACTTGCTTTCGGACGACATGTTTTGATACTGAGTTTTAGTATGGGGTCAGGGACCTCTATAGACCTTGCCATCCGGTCCTGGGGCTATGGGCTGCGTGTGCCGGAGGAAGGGTATACGGTGGAGTAGAGGTATACGGGTAGTGTCATTCTATGGGACCTACCTGCTGGGCCGAATCGGCACCGGAGGAGGTACATACAGAGATACCATTTCACTTGAGATCTTCATGCATCATATCATTCATTATTTGAGGCTCCACCCTTGTTTGTTGTTTGTTGATCGTACGCTCCGGTAGTATGGGATGCTGGAGGGTTTGTTTTCATTTGTTTGTGTTCCTCGGTTGTATGGGCAGCCGGGGGACTGTAGGTAGACTCTGGCTATTTACTTGTAGAATTGTTCCCTGTTACGGTTAACTGTGAAATTGGTTACTGCTAGACTGGTAGTTTCTGGATTTGAGATTGATATGATTAGTTGGGCTTGATTCATGTCTCTAAGCATGCCTATCATTACTCTTTCTCTCTTCTTCTTACACTTGAGGTTACCGGTATGCCGTCCATTTCGTAAACTTATTATGTATATATTGTTATTGCAAGGACCCCAGGTGCGTTGTTTCTTACTTTCACCTGTGCCTATGGTGTGTATATTCTGCTTGCTGGCCTCACATGTGGTTCTGTTGACTTCCCTCTGGGCTAGTTTCTGTGTACCTTTTTCGTTGATTTCTATTACTACTTGCTTCTGTTCTGTCTGCTACTATGCTTTTATCTTATATATGCCCAGTCAGCCTACGATACCTACTGGGTACCTTATGCTTCGCATTTGGTGCTCACCCTACCCCCTGCATCTTTGGGTGCAGATCCTAGCGTGGGCCATCGCCATTAGATCGCTGTAAGTCGTGCTTGGAGATCTGTTGGGGATTACTTCAGACTGAGGGTGAGCTCTTGGCAATCGGAGCTTAACTTTAGCTTATCTTTTGCTTTATGTACTCTATTACCATTCAGAGACATCTGTATATATTGTTGTGGATGATTTGCACTCCATGTATGTAGTTTTGGCTCTATACTATGATACCAGGTCTTGGGGTTTGGTTTAGTTTCCGCATATGTATATATATATTCCTGTTATCTATTCCCTTCATCTTGTTCCCTTACCTTTGCTTATTAAACTACTCTCCCGCTTATTTGTTGGATAGTAGCCCATTACTAACTGTCCTGGGCTACAGGAATTGGTTTTCCTACAGGGGCGTTGTAGGTGCCATCATGATCGAGAAATCAGGTCGTGACAACTTGGTATCAGAGCTTTAGGTTCACCAGTGTCATCGGTATAGGAGCCAATGTCTAGTAGAGTCCTGCGGATCGGGGCAGAGACGTCCGTACTCAATCTTTGGGAGGCTACAGTGGCATTTTAGGAAATTTGACTCTTTCATTACTTCTGTGTCGTGCGTAGGACCCTTGAAGTTTCTGAAAATCTCATTTGCTCTACCTCATTCTTCAGCAGATGGTTCATACGAGATCATCGGCATCACGCGGAGATGAGCCTCCCACTCCAGCTAAGGGTCGAGGACGCCCTCGAGCAGTAGCACCTGCTAGAGATGCTAGACTTGAGATAGAGCCCGAGCAGCATGTGGATCAGGGGGCAGCCCAGGTACCACCAGCTCCAGTACCAGCTCCAGCACCAGCTCCAGTGCCCACTTCTGTGCCAGCTCCAGCCGCAGCTCAGCCTCCAGATATTCTGGGATTACTATAACAGCTTTTGGGTGTGATTGGAGAGTGGCCTTCTGAGGTAGCGCAGACATCCGCTCAGGGGGCAGCCCTGGGTGCACAGAGCTCAGGAGCGCAGCTTGCTACTATGGCTCCTCGTGCGGAGGTCATTCTGGTTCCATTCGTTGCACAGCCTCTTGCTCCTCGCCTAGCTATGTCAAAGTCAGAGCAGAAGGCGTTGGGTAGGTTTTTGAGGTTAGCACCTCTGAGGTTTTCTGGTACTTTTGGACAGGATCCACATGACTTACATGTAAGGAGATGTTGCATCATTTGGGTTTGTTGGAGACTCACGGGTTGGTTATACTACCTATCAGTTAGAGGGCCCGGCGAAGTTATGGTGGAGGGCTCATGTTGCTTGTAGACCACCATCGTCACCTCCTTTGACATGGTCTGAGTTTTATGAGGCCTTTATGGCCAAGTTAATACCTCAGAGTGATCGTGAGCGTCGCATGGAGCAGTTTACTCACCTTATGCAGGGGTCTACGACTGTCTCAGAGTATGAGACCCATTTTCATCAGCTAGCACCGTTCGGAGCTATGATCATTCCTACCGAGGCAGATAGGATTCACAGATTTGTATGGGTTTTGAGGCCAAAGATCAGGCAGCCAGCTGAGATATTGATTGCCAGTGGTCGGTCATTTCAGGCTATCGTTGACTATGCCCGCACCGTGGAGGACTTACAACGACATGATCAGGGGTCCAGAGATAAGAGGCCTCGACATCAGGGTGTCTACAGTGGTTCCAGATATGGTGGTAGAGGTCCTAGACAGTGGAGCCTGAGTTATCAGCCACAGCAGTACCAGGGTCAGTCCAGCCGACCGATTCAGGCTTCCCTTCAGACTTTCGGTAGTACCCAGTTCAAGCAGGGTCAGAGCAGCCATCAGGGCTATGGCGGCCAGTCTTCGAGGGGTACAGTTTCTAGGGCATCAGGCCGTGGTGGTTATACAAAATCTGCTAGTTCAACTCGACTGAGTAGGCCGCCAGGGGCTTGTTTTACTTATGGTGTGATTGGTCATTTTGCTAGAGATTTCCCTCTGCAGGGTACAGTTCAGTTGGCCGAGCCTTTACGAGCAGTTCAGCCCCCTTTCTAGAGGGAGTGGTCGTCAGAGTAGAGGTGGTGCTCCACGCAGCAGAGCAGGTGGTAGGGATGGCGGTCGGTCAGGTGGAGGTCGTCGTCAGTTTTACGCGGTCCCTAGGATACCAGAGGCAAAGGCCTCAGATGCTGTGATTACAGGTACAATTTCTGTGTGCCATCAGTATGTTATGGCTTTATTTGATCCTAGATCCACTTGTTCATACGTATCTGCCAACTTTGTGCCTTGTTTGGGGTTGGCTAGTGAGTCATTATCTGTTCCTGTTTCTGTTTTGACCCCAGTAGGAGATTCTTTAGTGGTGGATCGGATTGTGAGATCTTGTATGTTATCTATTGGTGACTCAGAGACTTGGAGTGATTTGATGATCCTTGATATGCTAGATTTTGATGTGATACTGGGCATGGACTGGTTATCCCCTCACCGTGTGGTCTTGGATTGTTATGCCAAGAGCATTACCATAGCTGTGCCCGGTGTATCCCCGGTTGTGTGGCAGGGTTCTGTTAGCCATGCACCATCTGGGATCATCTCTTGTATTCGAGCTAGGAAGTTGATTTCTCGTGGGTGTTTAGCTTATCTAGCATATATCCGAGATGTTAGTGCTGACCCTACTTCTCCTGAGTCTGTTCCTGTGGTTAGAGACTTCCTCGATGTGTTTCCTACTGACCTGCCAGGCCTTCCACCTTAGAGAGATATTGATTTTGCTATTGAGCTAGAGTCGCGCACTAGGCCCATTTCTATTTTTCCTTATCGTATGGCTCCTGCTGAGTTGAGGAAGCTTAAGGAGAAGCTCCAGGATCTGTTAGCTAAGGGGTTTATTAGACCTAGTGTGTCACCTTGGGGTGCTCCTGTTCTCTTCGTGAAGAAGAAGGAAGGGTCGATGCGCATGTGTATTGATTATCGGCAGCTGAATAGGGTGACAGTGAAGAATAGGTATCCGATGCGGAGGATTGATGATTTGTTTGACCAGCTTCAGGGTTCAGTCGTGTTTTCGAAGATTTATTTGAGGTCTGGCTACCATCAGTTGAGGATTAGGGCGGAGGACATCCCTAAGACACCATTCAGGACACGTTATGGCCATTATGAGTTCCTGGTGATGTCTTTTGGGTTGACTAATGCCCCCGCAGCCTTTATGAACTTGATGCACAGGGTTCTTGGCCCGTATTTGGACTCATTTGTGATAGTTTTTATAGATGACATCTTGGTATACTCGCGTAGTAGAAATGAGCATGAGCAGCACTTGATGGTTATACTCCAGACTTTGAGAGATCATCGGCTTTATGCCAAGTTCTCAATGTGCGAGTTTTGGCTTGAGTCAGTTGCATTTCTTGGGCACGTGGTGTCTAAGGATGGGATTAGGGTTGACCCGGGAAAGATTTCTGCAGTTTGTGATTGGCCTAGACTTACTACTGCTACTGAGGTCCGCAGCTTTATTGGGTTAGCAGGTTACTACAGACGGTTCATTGAGGGATTTTCCTCCATAGCAGCACCCTTGACTATGCTGACTAGGAAGGATGTCCCATTTCAGTGGTCGGATCAGTGTGAGTATAGCTTCCAAAGGCTTAAGGCCTTAATGACTTTAGCTCTAGTTTTGACTTTGCCAGTTGAGGGTTAGAGCTTCTCCGTGTATTGTGATGCTTCTGGGGTTGGTCTTGGTTTTGTGTTGATGCAGCAGGGTCGAGTAATAGCATATGCATCGAGGCAGCTGAAGGTTCACGAGGGAAACTACCCCACTCATGACTTAGAGTTGGCGGCGGTAGTTTTCGCGCTTAAGATCTGGAGGCCTTACCTATATGGAGTTCACTGTGAGGGCTTCACTGATCACCGTAGTCTTCAGTATATCACGAGTCAGCGAGAGTTGAACTCGAGATAGAGGAGATGGGTCGAGTTACTGAAGGACTATGACTTCACTATTCTGTATCATTCCGGCAAGGCAAATGTGGTAGCGGATGCCTTGAGCCGGAAGGCAGTGAGTATGGGTAGCCTAGCTTCTCTTTCAATTTCAGAGCGACCATTGGCCTTGGACATCCAGTCCTTGGCTAACCATTTGGTTAGGCTTGACTTGTCGGATCCTAGCAGAATTCTCGCCAGTATTGAGGTTCGTTCTACTTTGATTGATCAGATTCAGAGCCATCAGTTTGAGGATCAACAGTTGTGTAACCTTAGTGATCGGGTTGTTCAGGGTGAGACCAGCCAGGCTACTCTAGATTCAGATGGGGTTCTGAGGTTTGATAGTCACCTTGTGTTCTGAGGATTAGTGATTTGATTCAGTTGATACTTCATGAGGCACATTGTACTAGATACTTCATTCACCCTGGCACAGCAAAGATGTATAGAGACTTGAGACAGCTTTACTGGTGGAGTGGTATGAAGCGGAATATAGCGGAGTTCATATCTCGGTGCTTGAACTGTCGGCAGGTTAAGTTTGAGCACATGAGACCTGGTGGTTTGATGCAGCCACTTCCCATTCCTGAGTGGAAGTGGGAAGGGATTACTATGGACTTCGTTGTTGGTTTGCCTCGTACTTTATATGGGTTTGATTCCATATGGGTGATTGTTGATAGGCTGACTAAGTCAGCACATTTCTTGCCGGTTCATACTTCTTATGGCGCAGAGAGGCTAGCTCAGATCTACATTCGTGAGATTGTTCGATTGCACGGGGTCCCAGCTTCTATCATTTCAGACCGTGGCACTCAGTTCACATCTCAGTTCTGGAGGGCTATTCAGCGAGATTTGGGTATAGAGGTTCATCTTAGTACCACTTTCCACCCTAGAACAGATGGCCAGTCTGAGAGGACCATTCAGATTTTGGAGGACATGCTTCGGGCCTGTGTTCTTGACTTTGGAGGTTCTTGGGATCAGTTTGTTCCCTTGTCAAAGTTTGCTTATAATAACAGTTTCGATTCGAGTATCGGTATGGAACCTTTTGAGGCTTTGTATGGCAGGCGTTGCAGATCACCGGTAGGTTGGTTTGATGGTTTTAGTTCTAGGCCACAGAGCACAGATTTGCTTTGATATTCCTTAGATCAGGTTCGAGCAATTCAGGACAAACTTCGGGCAGCTCAGAGCAGGCAGAAGAGTTATGCTGATCGTAGGCTTTGTGCCTTGGAGTTTAGTATCGGTGACTTGGTGTTTCTCCGTGTATCGCCCATGAAATGCGTGATGAGATTTGGTAGGCGGGGCAAGCTTAGCCCTAGGTACATTTGGCCGTTTGAGATTCTTCAGAGGGTTGGTAGCGTTGCCTATCAGCTAGCCTTGCCTCCGATGTTTTTAGCTATACATCATGTATTTCATGTTTTGATGTTGCGTCGGTATGTCCCAGATGAGTCTCATGTGTTGCAGTGGGATTCAGTTCAGTTGGGTGAGGGTTTAGCCTTTGTTGAGGAGCCAGCAGCTATTTTTGCCAGAGATGTCAGGAGATTGAGGTCTCGAGAGATCCCGGTTGTTAAGGTTCAGTGGAGGTACCGTCAAGTCAAGGAGGCTACCTGGGAGACCGGGGGAGATATGCGGCTCAGTATCCGCAGCTGTTTGAGCCTTCAGGTACCCCCTTGACCTTGACTTTCGAGGACGAAAGTCCTTTTTAGTAGTGGATGATGTAATGACTCTTCCAGTCATTTCCACGTATACGTTCTTCTTGTACCGTTAGAGCTTGTTTGTAGCAGCCCCATGTCATTTAAGGCTTGTCAGGACCGGTATTTCGATGCTGGGTCCATTTGTTTGGTCGTATGATAAGTTTTGAAGTCAAGCAAGTCGGCAAAAGTTATCGTAAGTTTCTTTAATAAATTTTCTGAACTTTGGGTAAAATGTCTCAGAGCTTTTATCTCAATATATAAAGAGTTAGAAGTCCCCCAAAATACCAAATCGAAGGTCTACGAGTCTAGTTTTCAATGCACAAAACCTCACGTCTAACTGATCTCGGAGTAAAAAGTTATGAATGCTTTACCGCGGACTGTCTGGCAGAAACCGGGCCGCGAATCGGGTCAGGTCAAATCGATTTAAAGCCTCAACTTCACGTTTTAAAATGTCATTTCAGTTCTGAAACAGTGAGAAAACATAAGGGAGGGTTCCAAGAGAGTTCTTGAGTATCAAAATCGTGCGATGGTGAATTGCGAACCTAAATTTAAGAATTTTATTAGCATCGTGCGTATATTTGAAAATATTTTATTTTAAAGTTATATTTTTTTTTTATCACCTTTTTAAAATATTTTAAAGGTTTATGAAAAATATTTTTGTTACGATATAATTGTATATGTATTTATTTTATAAGGTTTGTATACATTGTAATATATTAACGAAGATAGTAAATTTAGTTATGTTGAAAATTATTATTATAATATAGTAAGTTTTATTGGAAATGATTTTCTATTTGGTATGGTATATTTAAAAAGTTATATATATTTTACCACGAACCAATGCAATACCCGAATATATATAACGGGGTAAAAGTATTTTATTAGAGTTGCCACCTCCACTCCACGTGGAAGGAAGGGAGGTGGACAAAAAGTTGGGTTAATGCATAGTCATTTCTAACATTTATAATATAGTCACACCTGTAGCATCTATCCAATTTCTTAAAGTTATTAGTTATGCTTGACTTTTGGTAAACACCTTCATTACATTATACATCTATACAGACTCTTCATTAACACATTTTCAGACACCTTTAGTGTAGTATAGGCAGTTCTTATATATATATTGCACGTTGAAGGGAAATTTTTTGGGAAAGTATCTTGACAATTTATGTAATCATCAAAGCAAATCAATTATCTAAGTCAAGTTATTCAAGCCCGAGTTCGAGTTTGATTTCGTGTTGGAGCTTTTTCGGAGAGGTTCAAGCTTGTCATCGGACGACAGGTAGGTTATGGTTTAAAATCCCTAGACTTAGCATATATCGGATAAAATTGTACTAGCTGGCATCCTTGGGTTGGGTTATTAGGTTGGTACCACAGACCTCGACCGATTTATTCATGTCCGCCTACTTTTGTTCCTCCGTTGCTTGTAGTACTTGCCGATATATTTTATTTACCCTTGTGGTCCCGTGAGACCTTGTTGACTCTGTAACATAGAAGGTGGGATATTGGGAATGTCCGCGAGTCCCGGGCATAGAATTATCCTTCTAGGCTGGTTATGCTTGCTGAGTAGCTATGGGTTTGTGCAGGGTCGATAGGTTGATTGTGAGCTGCTGGGCAGCTATTGTGTTTAATCATACCATTTACATGCATATTAAGAGGTTTTATCCGTGTTTTATTACGGTTTGGGCTTCAGGCCTACTGACACTATTTTCTAACCCTTGCATGGCCCCGGGGGCCCGTTTTTGATGAAAATAAATTGGAAATGGTTTGATTTAACTTGTGAATATTCTTGGGTAAAAAAAGTAAAATTATGACTTAAATCACCAGTTTTACGATTAACGCTAGACTCAGCATGGCCAAAATGCTAGTTGAGTTTTCTTGCTACTTGAGATGATTTTAGCCTCGGTCGGACCGAGCACCTGAGATTACTTTCTACGGTTTAGACCTGGTTATGCCCGGCCACCCTCGGAGGGGTTTTTGAGATATTTTCCTACTACTTTAGTCCTGGACAGGGTCTGGGCATGCATATTCGAGACTGGGTCTCTATCTTGAACCCGGACTTGCTTTTGTATGACATATTTTGATACTGAGTTTTAGTGTGGGGTCAGGGACCTCCATGGACCTTGCCATCCAGGCCTGGGGCTGCGGGCTGCGTGTGCCGGAGGAAGGGTATACGGTGGAGTAGAGGTATACAGGCAGTGTCCTTCCATGGGACCTACCTGCTGGGCCGGATCGGCACTGGAGGAGGTACATACAGAGATACCATTTCACTTGAAATCTTCATGCATCATATAATTCATTGTTTGAGGCTCCACCCTTGTTTGTTGTTTGTTGATTGTACGCTTCGGTAGTATGGGATACCAGAGGGTTTGTTTTCACTTGTTTGTGTTCCTCTGTTGTATGGGCGGCCGGGGGACTGTAGGTAGACTCTGGCTATTTACTTGTAGAATTGTTCCCTGTTACGGTTAACTGTGAAATTGGTTACTGCTAGACTGGTAGTTTCTGGATTTGAGATTGATATGATTAGTTGGGCTTGATTCATGTCTCTAAGCATGCCTATCATTACTCTTTCTCTCTTCTTCTTACACTTGAGGTTACCGGTATACCGTCCATTTCGTAAACTTATTATGTATACACTGTTATTGCAAGGACCCCAGGTGCATTTTTTCTTACTTTCACATGTGCCTATGGTGTGTATATTCTTCTTGCTGGCCTCACATGTGGTTCTGTTGACTTCCCTCTGGGCTAGTTTCTGTGTACCTTTTTCGTTGATTTCTGTGACTACTTTCTTCTGTTCTTTCTGCTACTACGCTTTTATCTTATATGTGTCCAGTCGGCCTATGATACCTACTGGGTACCTGATGCTTCGTATTTGGTGCTCACCCTACCCCGTGCATCTTTGGGTGCAGATCCTAGCGTGGGCCATCGCCATTAGATCGCTGTAAGTCGTGCTTGGAGATCTGTTGGGGATTACTTTAGACTGAGGGTGAGCTCTTGGCAATCGGAGCTTAACTTTAGCTTATCTTTTGCTTTATGTACTCTATTACCATTCAGAGACATCTGTATATATTGTTTTGGATCGTTTGCACTCCATGTATGTAGTTTTGGCTCTATACTATGATACCAGGTCTTGGGGTTTGGTTTAGTTTCCGCATATGTATATATATATTCCTGTTATCTATTCTCTTCATCTTGTTCCCTTACCTTTGCTTATTAAACTACTCTCCCGCTTATTTGTTAGATAGTAGCCCATTACTAACTGTCCTGGGCTACGGGAATTGGTTCGCCTACTGGGGGGTTGTAGGTGCCATCATGACCGAGAAATCGTGTCGTGACAAAAAAAATAAAAACTACTCCTAAAAAAATAAAAACTACTCGGTTCAAAGGGCACCCCTTCGGAAAAGAACCGAAAAGAAAAACCAAGGGGTGAATGAGATATGTCTCTAAAAAAAAACTAAAAAAAAATCTTTTTGTATATTATTTTTTTTCAAATAAAATAAACTCCTATGGCATACTCACCCTAAAACTCATAGTTATAGGAAGATTCTCCACCCCACACTTAAAAGCATGCTTTGTCCCCAAAGCAATTTAAAGTTAATAATGAAGAACAAAGGTAAGAAATACTCCCTGAGGCCCACTGGGCCTAGCTGACAGCATGTTTCTTCAATTTTGATCAAGGGAAAACGACACCACACTTAAGCTTAAACCATGCTCCTTTGCTTTCAAATTCGAGTACTCAGACTTCCCTAAACCTTCAAAATAAATGAACAAAAAAAATGTGACACTATAAAAAATAAGAAGCTACACTACTAGTTGGATTGCCTCCCAACAAGCGCCTGATTTAACGTCGCGGCACGACGCCATCACTACACCACTTTTCTTTCCACTTAGAACTTATGAATTACACCCCCAACTTTGCATCAAACTTTCTGCTCCTCTCAAGGAGGGGTGGTATAAAGATGAAGGAACCAAGTAAATGATATCGCATCTTGCACTTCTTGTCCCTTAAGTGAGGAATGTCATTTTGTCTTTTTGGTGTGGCAAATTTTAGAATGTAAGGACCTTGTTTCTTATCTACACACTTCTCCACTAGCTCAGATGATTCAATTTTCATTTCATCATCTAAATACAAGGTAGAAAAATGAGTAGAATGAGGTCCAACACGTTCCAATTCCAAACTGGCATTATTTTTGACAAGCTCACTTTTATACGCCCTCTTAATGTCACCCTCAATCAAAGAATGATAGTTGAATGGATGAAATTTTTCTTTCTGCTCCACTAGTTGACCAGTATCCACAATAATTGGTGATTGGGCATCAGACGCCTCAACTTTTTTCTTCAAGTGATCCTCCATGTTATGAATATCTGAGCCAAATTGATCTATGTCTTATCTGAGCTCAACCCTACCTTCTATCAGCTGTTTCATCATGTATGTAAGATTATCACGGAGAAACTCATGAAATTTAACTTTTTCCTCTTGTTCCCTTAGCCAAGATTGGCTCACTATGTCTGCTTCCTCACAGCTTTTCCTAGTAGGGACTCACTTTCTTCTTCTACTAGGGGTTCATCTTGGTTATTGACTAAAATCGTAACTTGCTGATCAATACAAGTTTCAGCCATAGCTTGTATCTCTGTGAGTTAGGAACCTATCCTCTCCACAAGCTGACTAGTATCCAATTCAGCAGATTGAGTACGTTCACACCATTCGCTCCCCTAAAAATTTTGACAAATACTCTCCAGGTGGGGTCCTCCACAAAAACAACAAGAATCATCATCATTCGACCATCATCTATCCCAGGCTGACATATCAAGAAGAGTGATAGAAAAGTAAAAGAAACTAAAAAGATAACTATGTAAAATATATATATATGTACAACTCAAATAAATAACTTGAAAAAGTCTAATCTAGATAAACAATTAACTTCTAAGTCCCCGGCAACGGCGCCAAAAATTTGTTGTGTCCTAACGCACACACAAGTGTACGCGGTCGTACAAGTAATATAAGATTGTAAGTCCAGATATCGTATCCACAGGGACTTGTCGATTAACTATTCACTAAATTAAACTAGTTTTAATTATTTATTCAAGCGTAAAAATCCAAAGGTGAATTGATGATTAACTAATCTAGAAATAAAAAAGAAGAAGTTAACTATTGAACAATTAACCAACCAAAGAGCAGATTTTCACGTAATCAATGTGATGAAATCAATCTAGGATTATGGATTCGCTAACAATTATGTTGAGTAAGCAATTTCATTGACTTGTTTATTTATCTAGTTATTGATTCCGGGGTTGATATTACAACTATGGTCTCTCGAGCCTCTAGTTGCCTATTCAAAATAGAATCACAACTACATCGTTGAGCGGGGATGTGATATCTTCTTTTAAAAGCATTTATATTTCTTCCCTTATGAACCAAGCAAGGCGTTCTAGGTATATCTCTATCCTAGTCGCTAACCTACCCTTTACGTTACAAAAGAGAGGTTTTTCTCCCTATATTCTTCGTTCTACCTTGTTGATCCTTCTCTCGAGTTCACAAAGAAAATCTAGATTTATTTTAATGCTAGCTAAGCATTAAAATAGTAAGCATAAGAATATAAGAATAACTAATATGATAATCAAATAATCGAATCAATCGTCTACTAAACAATCATGCAGTTAGCTACCACAATCTTAGACCGAGAAGTTTAACTCCATATAGACATGGAGTAATTAAAACAAATTATCCAAAGAAAAATGTAAAAATAAATAATAAAAAAGAAGAAAAGATGAAATTAATATTCTTCGGCCTTCACGGCGCCTCCTAGCTCTTTGTAGGTCAAAAATTATGTAAAAATCATGATTTGAGATGTATTTAAAGAGTAGGAGGAAAATAACCTTTTTTCCTACTTGGATTTAGAGTAGAAAAAAGTTAGAAAATTTCCGGGTTTGAGGCTTGGGTGATAAGCCACCGATGCGCCAGCTAGGGCTTGGGCGACGCACCACCGATGTGCTAGCCACACCCCTCAGTAGTTTAGGGGTTGGGGCGATGCGCCACCGATGCGCCACAGCCCAGATTTTCTTCCTTTGCTCTCTTTTTTTTCCCGGAATGTTCCTAACAAACTCCTTTCCAATGCTTTTATGCTTCCCTTTTAGCTCTCATGGGTTGTTTTTCTCCATATTTTCCATGCAAATTATCTAATCACATATATTAGCTCACCACCATGAAAATTCAAATAATCATAAGGATATACATCACTTTTTCCCTCAAAACAAGGCTAAAACATGGGTAAATAGGGCAATTGGGCATATTTATACGCCTAAGTTCAAGTTTGAATCCTTAACCTGAACAAGGTGATAGATGTACCCTTTGGACATCATATTTCTATCCTTAAGGTAGGAGATGAAATGACCTACAGGCACTGAGTTACTATCCTTCCACTCTAGGACTGGCTTGTTAGGAAACTGAAATCCAATGACCCTAGTTCTACAATCGACTGAGGCATAACAGGAATGTAACCAATCCATGCCTAGGATGATATCAAAATCTACCATTTCTAACTCTACAAGATCTGTTGAGGTGACTTTATGGGAAACTGTGACAAGGTAATTTTTGTATACCCGTCTAGCTATAACTAGGTCACCAACTTAAGTAGTGACTGAGAAGGGTTCTGGGAGGATTTCTGGACTGACACCGAAGTTTACTGCTATAAAAGGAGTTACAAAGGAAAGTGTAGCACCTGGGTCTAATAGTGCATAAACATCTAAATGGAAGACTTGTAACGTACATGTGACCACATCGGGAGAATCCTCCTGGTTCTGGTGAGTCTGAAGAGCATATAATCTGTTCTGACGCTGACCACCACCTGTAAAGATGAGGCACCCTGCTGAGTGTGGTTACCCGCTGGAGCTTCCAAAGTGATAGATTGAGCCTTGTTACCTCCCTGCTGTTTCCCAGTAAAAGGGCACTCCTTCAACCTCTGGCCAAGTTGACTGCATCTAAAACACCCTTCTCGGCCAGCCAAACACTCACTTGTATGGTTCTTACCACACTTGGGGTAGGCTGGAAAAGTACGGTTGCCTGAGATGCTGCCTTGAGATTTTGAGCCTGGTGCTCGCCTTTTCTGATCATGTCGAGGCCTGGGAGATGAAGCATTAGTTGATGAAAGTGTTGGGGCTGCCGACCTCTGCTGGAAGTGTGAGCGACTTCCACCGCCTGACCTCTGCTAAGAGAACTCATAATTGCATGTTCTGGCCTTTTTGTTATCCTTAGCCATCTCCTTAAGCTTATCCTCCTCAACCTGCCACGCATGGGTCATCAGCCTAGAGATATGCATATCCCCTAATAACATAACATTCCTGCACTCTGTCTTCACCAAATCAGACACCTCATACAAGAACTTTCCCATCTGTGCTCTTGAATCGGCCACTATATGTGGAGCATATCTGGAGAGCTAAGTGAACTTCAGCCCATATTCTTGGACTGTCATGGACCCCTGCCTTAAGTTCATCAAAATCCTGGGCCTTAGCTTCCCTCAACTCTCTCGAGAAAAACCTGTCCAGAAAAGCTTCAGTGAAACAGTCTCATGCCACAGGAGTTGCATTCACACCCATGTTGTCTTTCCACTGCGTAAACCAAATATGAGCCACATCCTTGAGCTGATAGGATGCTAACTCAACACTGTCAGTACCATTCACCTGCATCACTTCAAGAATCTTTTTTATCTCATCAATGAAGTTATGTGGGTCTTCACCAACCTTCGACCCTAAAAACTCTGGCAGATTCATATGAGCGAAGTCACGAGCCCTAGAAGCAGCTAATCCACCAGCGGGGTTCGCAGGAACTCGGGCCTGCTGATTGGCAACTGTCTGAGCCAACATCTGAATCGTATTCTGGAACTCTGCATTCATAACCTCATGGTCTGGGACTGGAGGGACTGCGTTAGCATTTTGTAGTTAGTTCTGCGAGGAGGCATGATCTGAAATGCATAACAATGGGTTAGAAGGGAGAAGCGGATTCACACTCAATCACACGATAAAGATAGCAAAAGAAGTGAAGCTTTTCTTAGAACACCTCGTAGCCTCTCCCTCATAAGTGTGGCACGCTTCACACCCATGAGAGAGAATCTACTTAGTGCGGCTTTTAGACATCCTAGGACTCTTGAACTTGATGCTCTGATACCAAGTTTGTCATGCCCCGAGGCTAGCCCCTAAATATAACACGGGACCCAGAGTCACAAGTGACCCCAAGCTAACTCTAAAACTTGCATATCACAAGCATACTGAACATAATTCAAACCAAACAAAAGCAGAGCAAAACTAAAAGAATATATCTGAAAGAAATGACTGAGTTCAAACAATACAACCCAATCAACTGAATACTGCCTCTATGTCTGAATGCCTCTAATACTGATGAACTATTAGGACAAGTCCCCAGCTAGCTCCAAAATGCTGAACTAACAACATCTGACTAAATCAAAATGCATACTAAAGTGTCCTCGGAGAATGAGGACTCACCCCTGACTAGGCTGATGTGGCACAGGTACGAGCTAATCATGTGGCTGAACCTGAGAACCTGAGCCTACATCATAATAGGATGCAGCATAGAGTATGCGTCAGTACTTTGAATGTACTGAGCATGAGGGATATTCAAAGCTGACTGAATATATAGACATGCTAAAAATACTAAAAACTGCAATCTGAACAAAACTATAGTACATAGGCCCAAATGTATAATCATGCATAAAATAGCTGAAATGCAAGAGTAACTAAAAGTGTGCTGAACACTGAGAATAAATATAATTGTGGGCCTAAAGTACATTACTAAATCTAATACTGTGGGAGAGCTTATTAACCGACATAAACCACGTGGCAAAACATGGAGTCTGAAGTATACGCCCAATCCAGAGGACCCAATATACCTTGCCCGGGTATAAAGGCATAACTGTGGCGTGATCACTAAATCTGATACCCAAAAGAGGGGACTTATAAACCTACATTGGCACGTAGTTCTGGGACTTGAGGGTACGCTGAACCCTAGTCCAACACGATGCTAAACACTACTCTCAAACAGGATACTATTAGCTCATTTAAAACTGAAGTCCTGAATTCTTGAGGCGGAACTAAACTAGTCTGAAAATATATATTTTTTGAAATACTATAGTACTCTGAAAGTCTGATTGATTTCTGGATATCTAACTCTAAACTAGCAGTTTGGGTTCAATTTCAAATAAAACTAACACATTTAAACAAATGCTATAATTTAGGGCTAAGAACCTGATTTCTGGAGATCATGAAAATATCTATGCAATTCAATGGAAAATCAGTATGTTGTTTAGAATGATGAAAAGATCATATATAACTCATGGGCATGGATTTCTAGAACAACCTGTAAAAAGGGACAAGAACCCTAGTTCTAAATTCATGAGAATCATTGAAAGAGTCTGGGATTGCGGGGCATAAGGGCGAACTAGGCCCTTACTGAATTCCCACATACCTAGTGAAGAAACCTACGGAGAAATCCTTGGATTTTTGGGGCTGGACTTGATGGAGACCTCTGCTTGTTCTTGGAGGAAAACTGTCGCCTCTTTCTCTTATTTTCTTTCTAAGTTTAGGGATTTAGGAGAATGAATGTGTTAGGTAATTTTAGACTACTTAATCAGTCTTGGACGACATAAAACAACGTAGCTTAGGCCTTAAAAGGGGAAAGGAAAAGTCTGGAATACCCCTGGGAAAGTTAAAAGAAATCTGCAAAAAATCGCGATTCAGGGATCACGACTTGGTTGACGGACCATACTCCTGGATGAAGGATCGTCAACTGAGTCGTGGTCCTGCCCAGGCGTCTTGGGGGTCCTCTGGTTCCAAGAACTATGGCTCCACAGGATGGACCATACTTCTGAACGACGGTTCATCATGTGGCCAGTGATTCCTGGGTCTTTGGCCTAGTGTATGAATTCCACGAGTCAAAGGACGGACCATTCTTCTGAAGTACGGACCGTTGTCTGATTCATGGTTTGTGAAGATGGAACTGAGAGGCTACTGGAACTGGGATTATGGTTTGAGACGACAGGCCATGGTTCCAAACTGCGGTCCGTGGTCCTAACCGTAGTCCCTGGGACATGCACTGAAGAGCTACTGGAACTTGGACCACGGGTTGAGAAGACGGACCGTGGTTCTGAACTACGGTTCGTACTCTGAACCATGGTCCCTGAGGCAAAACTGTTGGGCTACTGGAACTTCAACTACAGTTCAAGATGACGGGCCATAGTTCTAAACTACGGTCCGTACTTTGAACCGTGGTTCCTGAAAACTTGAATTTTTTTGCAAATTTTTTTTTCTACTGGTTTTCTGAACTAAGTTTGGGTTTGGGTATTCTGGGGTATTACAGATGAGAACAAGCAGGAAAGGGAAATGCTAAACTCATGCACTGAGGTATTACTATTCAATGATTCAAAACACATCGAACAAAGAACAAGGTTTAAATAGCAAACTGAGTCTACTTATATCAAGGACCAAGGTGCTATAATTGTGAGAAAATAAAATCTGAAACATAATTTCTAAACAAGACAAATATCTTCTGCCAACAGAGATTCTTTCTTCTTCTTTTTTTCTTTTCAGATTTACACATGCTAAATTGAACACATAATTTGTTCCTGGCATCTTTGTTTTTCCAAGATTCAACATAATTTATGATGAGTTAATTTTTTCAGATCAGCAGTACAACTTAAATTAAATGAAAAATAGCATTTTTCGCGAGCATGATTTTGACACAAATGGCTTGATATTGATCCATAAACCTAGACATTAAACATGGAGCAGGGATCATATCGAATGGTATTTAGGGACAAGATACTACTGATATACCTTGGAGAGCAAAAGAAAAGTTGCAAGTGATTCATGACTTTACCAATTTGTGAAGCAAATTCAAGAGAGAGACAGCGAGCAATAAAAGTTAGGCAAAACCAACACATGTAGGCATACTTAAAGAGAGAATCAACTAATTTATTTACTAGAAATACCCTAAAGGGAGCGATGGCAGCACCTATTTCTCAGAAGTTTTAATTCTTTGGAAAAAGTCCTTTACAACTACATTGTTTTTAATTCAAACCAGTAGAAGAACTAAAGAGGCTAATCTTTACAAGCATGATGCACAACAACATGTAAAATTTTGATGATACTACTGAGAAGGGGGAAAAATGAATACTAAAAACCATAGTGTAACATAGAGTTGTACAACAAATAACAGAAGTCATACGAGAACAACATAGTGATCATACGAGGTAGAAGCCATAAAAGAATCCTCGTGTGTGGTTCTAAAGCTTATGACATGCTTGCATTTTGGGGGGAGTTTTAACTAAATTTCAGAAAAATTGAACATGCTTGACTTCAAGCTATTTTCAAAGAAAAGAACCAAAATGAGACGTTCATCAAAGGATATTAACGCCACATGCTACTCGACAATAGTTTTGATAGAACCACACAATAATTTCCTAAATTCCAAAGAGTAACAAATGTGTCATGTATCATACTTTCCTTTATGTACAAATACCCAACAGGAGAAGAAGAAAAGAAAAGACAGATAAATCAACATATAAAATTTTCAAATCTAAACTTCATGGAGATCATACACTGCACATAGGGAAAAATATAATGCTAAGTTAATACCTTAACCCATAAAGGACCAGTTCATTCAATTCCTCAAAGAGTAGCTAGATGCAAATAGTTTGAACCAAGAAGTATGTAAAGAAACTCATAGTTTTTAAGGTCAATCTAATCAGAATCATAAACTCATATACATACTAATTCCAAGAGCAGATTTTTAACTCTTAATCGTCTAATCGTGATGCAATTTAACTAGGCATGGAACTTTATTATGAACACAGACACACTGCTTATGCCTAAAACTAACATAAACAAGCATACATAACAACCATAAACAACAAGAAAAACAGAAACCAGAACTTCAAAATATCTACATACTAAACAGTAAATTCACCAACATTTTACCCTACTTCACAAATTCAGTTCAAACAATTATGAAATTATACTACTACAAATCAAATAAGAGAGAGAAAAAAAGATGAAGAAGGTTCACCTTTTGAGGAGCAGTGAACGGGACTCACGAACTTTGCCAGAGAACTTCAATATCGCCGGAAAGGCAAACTTTGAATTTTCTAGCGAAAAACTCACGCTCAAAGGAGTCTTAGAGCCGTGAAAACCCTTGCCTCCAAAGCCTGCCTCACCAAAGGAATAGTAAGGCTATTTATAGGGGAATTCGGATGGATTTTTGGGGATTTCTAGCAATGTGAGACTAGTGATTTCTAGGGATTTTTTGGGGAATTCACTTGAGAATTTTGAATTCTCTTGAGAGGATAAGGCTTGCAATGAGCTGAAACGTACGAATCTTGTATGAATTCTATGAAATTAAAACCGAGTTCTCAGAATTTGAAGAAAATCTGCACCTTTAGGAAAATCCAAAAGCTTGCATATTCTCGTGCAATGCACATGGTAGAGTACGATTTTGGCGATGAGGGAGCGTGAAAACGAGGGGAGGCGCTAGGGTTATGTTGTTGTTGGTCTGTCATTTGGTGTTGAGAGGAGGAAGTTTAGGGGTCGTTTAGTTGTGTTTTGTGTAAGAAAGAAGAAGAAGAGAGTATAAGGGGTTAATTTTTGGTTTGGGCCAGAGCGAGTCAGGCTTATTGGACTGGGGCGGTGAGTGTTTAAACTAGTGGGCTGAGGGAATTATATTGGGTCCAATAGTGGCTGAAACATAAGGGGGAAAATATTTAAGGGCGGGCCACTTTGCTTTGCAAAAGTGGCCAGATTTCATTTAAGAGGTGACCAAATTAGAATAATTTAGTGAAATTCGACAAAAATTAAAATAGATAAATTTATTCAAAATTAATATTTGAGCTTCTTTAATTCAAACAAAGTAAAAAAAATTATTATTCTGTTTAAAACATAAGAGACCAATTATTCAATTAATCTTCAAATTCAAGTCAATTTTGAGGAAAATAATTCATTCTCAATTTAAACACGATTTTCACTCGAAAATAATTTTAAAAGGTATTTTCTTAAGTAAAATTTATATAATTATATATAGTTAAATACATAATATATATTTTTAATTAAAATGGTAAAATTATCATGTAAATTAATTTTGAAAATATTTTGATTTTATAAGATCAATTATTTTTAAAATTATTTTAAAATTGAAAAACCTAAAAATTAATTTGCAACGTAGAGGGTAAAAATTGGGTGTCAACATGTGGTATCTCATAGAAATCAGGAGAGGTCGCGCAAAAGAGCTTTGTCACCTCAAGGGAAAAACTTATGTGCGGCCAAAAATACATATATTTAATTATTATTTGCTTCATATTTAGTCTTTTTATTGTTATTTTTGAGCATTGATTTTATAATTATTCTTATGTTGATTATTTTTATTTGTAGAATTAAAGTGATACGAAAAGGAAGAAATTTAGAGAAGGAACAAATTAAAAATGAGAAATCATATAAGGAAATCAAGCAGGCAGCTTAATGGATTAAATTGAATATTATATATATATATATATATATATATATATATATGCATAGCAGCCATGTTTCAAATTGCAAACTGCAATTGAACTCACCTGCACGTGTCACTGTATGAAGACCAAAGAACAAAAGTCAACTAGCAGTGAAGCGGCTCGTCTGCAGTCCAAATTTCACACGGATTTCCTTCTCTCAATTCGTTTTGGACTCAGTTATTTTATTTGAGGCTTTTTCTTACACCTATAAATATCCCATAAAAATAATTCTTACACAATTTTTGACTTACGAAGAGCTGGGAGTCGCCATGGAGGCCGGAGAATATTGGTTTCATTTTTTTTTCTCCTTTATTATTTATTTTTACGTTTTTCTTTGGATGATTTGTTGTAATTACTCCATGTCTATGTGGAGTTAAACTTCTCGTTTCTAAGATTGTGGTTGTTAATTATATGATTGTTGAATTAAACGACAGATTCAATTATTTGTTTATCATATTAGTTGTTCTTATATTCTTGTGCTTACTATTTTAATGTTTCGCGACCATTAAAATAAATCTATAATCTTTTTGTGAACTCGAGAGAAGAATCATTGAGATAGAATGAAGAATATAGGGAGCAAGACCTCTCTTTTGTAACGTAAAGGGTAGGTTAGCGACTAGGATATAGATATACCTAGAATGTCTTGCTTGGTTCATAAGGGAAGAAATATAAATGCTTTAAAAATAAGATGTCACATCCCCGCTTAACGATGTAATTGTGATGCTATTTTGAATAGGCAACTAGAGGCTCGAGAGACCATAGTTGTAACATCAACCCCGGAATCAACAACTAGATAAATAAACAAGTCAATAAAATTGCTTGCTCAACATGATTGTTAGCGAATCCATAGTCCTAGATCGATTTCATCACATTGATTACGTGAAAAATCTGCTCTTTGTTTGGTTAATTGTTCAATAGTTAACTTCTTCTCTTTTTATTTCTAGATTAGTTAATCATTAATTCACCTTTGAATTTTTACGCTTGAATAAATAATTAGAACTAGTTTAATTTAGTGAATAGTTAATCGACAAGTCCCTGTGGGTACGATATCTATACTTACAATCCTATATTACTTGTACGACCGCGTACACTTGCGTGTGCGTTAGGATGCAACAAAAACCCCAGTTCTAATGGGCCTGAAACGACCAGATCATCTCATTTGATGGAAAATGATGGGGCGAGAGGAGGTTCTCCCTGCGTGCATCGCTATTCCCCTAGCTATCTCTTCCCCCATCTTTATTGCCAACGGCACCTCTAGTTGGTCGGGATCCTATCCCTTCTTTGTCAGAAGGAGCTTAGGCTTCAGGAGAGGCCGATATTGAGACCAACCATGAGGAGTTTTTGGTCATCTCATAAGAATTAAGCCTTATTTCAAGGACGGTTGGGCTGGCCGGCTACTTGAGTGCTATCATATCTCCTAAAGACTACCAGAGAATGGTAAGGCCACTATCGAGTGCTTGATAAATGGCACCGCCCATTATGCTTCAAGGGTAAGTTTATTTCTCCCCTTGCTTTTCTCTTTCCTTTTCCTTGTGACCAATCCTTGCCTCTCTTCTTCTTAGGCTAGCATTACTATAGTTGATGCCCTTTGACAGTCAGTGGCGGTAAAGGAAAAATTATCGCTTAAGCTTACTGGCCTAGAGGGTTCTCTGGATGCTCTCCGAGGGTCGACTACTTTTGGTGAGGCTTTGGATGTCCAGACGTTAGAGGTTGAGATGTTCATGGCATAGCTACAAGATTCATTCCGAATGGGACAGTCATCATAGGGATGTCGTCCTATAGGCCAGCCAGACAGATGCTTCTCATCAAAGAATTCCACTTATTCTGACCAAATTGGGAACCTTTTAAAAGTACAAGATGAGCTTCAACAGCAAATTTGCACCTTTTACCTGCATCGTCTCTGCTTTAAGGGAGGCTCTTCTCCTTACCAACAAAAAGTGACCAGGATTGAGATCCGCCACCTGAAGAGTCAGGTGAACATCCTGGTGGCTAAGAGGAAGACTGCTAAAGAAACACTCGTTCTAGCTAAGGTGTGGGATGCTCAGTTTACACATTCATGTGTCCTTTATGAGGTTGGAGAAGAACCTACATTTGGAGGACGAGATAATCAAGTCCCGAGACCTGGTTGCTTATTTTGGTAGTGTGGGATAGGTGAACGCAGAACCTTTATTCTCGGAGGAGGATATATCTGAGTCCGAGTGTGCTAAGGAGGGTGGATGACATGCTTGTCAGTCTGCTACTATTTTTGTTGCCCTAGGCTTTTTATCTCAGGGCGCATCTTTGTATATTCTTATTGAAAAGAAGAAAAACCCGTGTATTCATTTTCCCTTCTTTTTTTTCTAAATTCATTTATTTACTGCACTGAGGACAATTTAGTAATGTTAATCAATGGTAGGTTTCAAGGCAATACTATTTAGGGAGTCAAGGTGTTGAGGAGATCGCCTCGGCTTCCATGATCCATCCCATCCCGCGCTCATGACCGTCCACTTGGCAGGCATCCATGGTCTTGACCTCTTCCTCTTCCTCTTCCTGACTTTTTCCTATAAAAGACTACATTCCACACACTTTCTTTTATGCTCGTCCTTCTTCCTCTTATTTTTACTCAGCCCTTCATCTTGCTAACAACTCCTCAATGGAGCCTCCTTCCATGTTACCGGGAGCCACTTATAACTTCCCGATCCATCTCCAACCTTTTATCACCTTTGACTCTGGAATCTTGCATGCATCGTATCTCTTTGTTCGTGACCTAAGAATGAGATAAGGATTATATTTTTGGGCCAAGGTCGATGATCATGGGTGTGGATCCATCCAATCTTTTTCCTCCTCACTAGTCTTGGAAGTTGCACCCATTCCTCCTTCTAGATGGATGAGGAGGCACTTTGGTCCCGTATGCCCCGACACGTTTCTGATATAACTTGATAAGGGTACCTTCTCCAGTGGAAAGCTTGCTCCGAGGCGTATCTCCCAGAGGTAATTAGGCAGTCGCGCCCTCCTGGCTCCTTCTCTTTGAGGATCCCTACATAAGGTTTTGGCTTTCTACGAGTGGCAAGTTCCACTTCCCCAAGAGCCTTCAAACCATGGGGCGTTGTTAAAGGCAAAGCTCTTCTTTCTCGGGCCGCACTTTAGTGTTAGCGCATTGTTATTGTTTACATGTATTTTCCCCTTTTTACTTTTATCATGTAACTGACTACTCTGTTTAGGGTTTTTTATCATGTAGTTGTATGCTTTGGTGCAATAATAAAGAGAAAATCCCAGCTAGTTGTTTTCGTCTCTTTCGGGAGCCTTGCCTTTTAACTATGTCTTTTCTAGCAACATATCTCCCATACTGGTTTTTTAAAATCTTGCCTTTTAATCTCCAAATCAAACACGTTTGACCGCTCATATGTGTGAACGAGCATCATCCTTTTTGAAAAATTACTTGTCTCTAGTCTTTTTGAGAGGTGTCCCCCCTTTTCGTGGGCTTTATGTGATCGCTCCGTGTGGTTTTAGGGGTCATTGGGTATGCGATGACAAAGACTTACGCTGACCAGTTTTGTTCTTGCGCGTCTCTCTAATCATCTAATCGGGTCAATTTCAAAGACTCGACTATGGGCACTTTGGCCTTTTAAAACCTCATCAATCCGAGGAGGGATTCCTTTAATTTTAACTTTACTGAGCATCTAAGTCAGGATTTAAAATAAGAAATCACCAATTGAGCTAATATAGTATGCATATAGGGTCAATATTGTCTAAGAATAGCATCATCATGCTTAAAATAAAAGGGAAAAGGAAAGGGGAACATCATCTAGTACATGCCCCAAACCAGGGGCAAAACCCAAAAACAGTAGTTCTAAAATAATAAAGGAGATGGGGAAGTCCTAGCCGGATACCTTATCACCATCGGGGGCTGTGAGGGCGGGTTCCTCGGCATCACTCAAGAAAGGGAACTCCTGCAGATCCTCCGGCTCTATCTAGGGAAGCTCCTAATCAGGGACAGAGAAAGTGAACATGACTTTATGGTCTTCCACATGCGTGGAAGCATACGGTCCCGGGAGCGTCTTTTCCTCTTCTCCTCATCCAACTCCCTGCGAGGTGCCGTATAGTCCTACGAAGAGAGGGGTGGGGTAGTATATACGGCAGTAGTACCCTCCATAAACTGCCTGACTGCGACCAGGTGGTCCTCGAGCTGGCTGCTAGTGACCGGAGGCTGGGACTAGGAAGGAGGGGCAAGAGTGTCATCAGCAGCAGCACCCTCCGAAGCCTGGCTGTTCTCTGCTTCGTTCACCTTCCTCTTATTCTTTCATGTAGAAGTAATCACCTTCACCCGAAGGGGATTGAAGGGGGAATCCATATCCACCTCCCTGTCAGTCTCATCCTCAGGCACCTGAAATCACTGACATAGCTCAAACACCAAACCCGTAAGGAACGGGCCCTTCTTAGGACCCCGATAGAAGTTCTTCCACTCAGCTATAATCTGTGTTCCCACATTCAGAAGAATTTCCTTCATAGCACAAGCCACCACCAAGTCCTGGGGATAAGTCACATCGGTAGTATTGTCCGACGGATGGATCCTCTGGGACACCAAGTTCAGCCACCTCCTAGCATCGGCTGGGAAATAAGTACTCGTGATGCCCTCGGCACAGGTCCAGTAGACCTCATCCCTAAACTCCTCCTCCACCAGAGTATCCCTCAACCATGTCATATCCTACATCTAATGCTTGGCTTTGTATGCCTCGTTCGAAACATGAGGCACTCCTGACACCTCGTTGATAGTCTGAGCATCCACGAGGACATCCACTCCTCAGATGTGATAGTGGGGTTAGGGTCATCCCAACATACTATAGGAAGGATGGCATAAAACTCCCTCATCCAGCCTGAGCACCCAGAAGGGGGAGCCAACACCAACGTACCCCAGTTTAACTCTTAAGGCTTGAGATTGAAGGCGGGTTCCTTCTCATCCAACACCCCTCATATTTAAGGCCCTTTCATAGAATATACCGGTCCTCCGGTAATTCTGAAACCTCTCCCAACTAGCATCATCGGGGAACCTCTCATAAGGCAGAATATGTTCTTAATCGGCATCCATCATTAAGTCAACCTGCATAGTAGCAAGGGATGGGGTTAGAACTTGTGGGAGGAAAAGCAAATAGCATTCAAAAGGAAAATTTTATTCTTGGCTATGCCTTGGAGGCTACTGTCTACAGCCTCCCGCTATAGCAGACGGTCCTCCACTACAGCGATACCGCTATAGCGGGAATTTCTCCGCTATAACAGGACCGTTGTAGTGGGTGGGTTCCGCTATAGCGGTCTTCATCGTTCGAGAACCTCAAGGGGTAAAACAATAGCTCCCCTAGACCCAAATATTCATTTTTAACATTTCAAGTCTAGATCAGTGTTCCTAAAGTGCCCTATCACCATTTTATGCAAGATTTTGGGTATTATAACCCCTAAAATTTGCCAAAATGACCACTTTTCTTCAAGAACAACCCTTCATCTACTCCATCATTTTGAGCCCATTTTGGGTCAAAAATCACATAATCCTTACGCGCAGAATACGCTGGAGGCGTTGTACACGTATGGGAAGCACCCATGCTTCGGAAATTCAACAACATTCAAACCAAATTTCAAATTCAAAAACCAGCAACAATATCCACTCCAACACACCATTTCTACCTTAAATCTATTAATAATCATGCAATGAAGTAAGGAAGTAAGTGAATACATTAGTTACCTGGGGTTTTTGATGTCGGAAGGAAGGCAGTGTTTTAGGATGGAATGGGGAAGAATGGGAGTGAAACCCATTTTTACCCCTTTAAAACGATTACCAACCGTTATAGCGATTGGCTTTGTGCTATAGCAATACTGCTATGGCGGTATAATTTCTTCTATAGCAGAATGACAGGTCAGAAGGGAGAGAAACGAGTCCCCTTCTGAATCATTTAATAAATCCTTTCACTCTGGTATTCTACGAGGCCCCGAATTCCTTGGTAACTCTAAGGAGGTCACTTTAAATTTTTTCGTGTAGCTTGAAGGAAGGGTTTTTCCTTTACAGAGCGGGATTAAATTATTTTCAATTGAGTCGAGTATGACTAAAAAGGAGAAAGTTTTGATGCTTCACATAGGGTCGTAATTACACGATCCAGGTGGGACTATGGGATTTCCTGAATAGTTTCTTTTGTCCTCTATAGTATGGGATCGTTCGGAGATGAATGATAGGTAAATTGATATCTGTTATAACAACATATCTCATCGTTATTCTAAAAATTACCTTATCACAAATTTAGAGAATGATTAAAATAAGATCTAAATTAAGTGGGGTTGACATGATGGAAATTTTATATTTTGAAATTCATCTAGACTGACGTCACCCTGCTATAGCGAGAATTTTACCGCTATAGCGCAACCACTGTAGCGGTCAGTTGGCCGCTATAGCGGTACGACAAAGGTAGTAGCTGAAAACGCAATTTTTATTTTAGACTTCGCCTCTTCAGTTGGAAAACAGACGAGGGCTGCTCCAAAAACCCTCCTATGCTGCTCCAAGGCTTGGGAGCCATAGGGAGGAGAGATTTTGACTAAGGAGGGGCGAAACCATGGATTCTAGGTCCGTTCTCCATCAAAAATCATCTTCACAAAGCCAAAATATTGTGTTCAGACTTCTGCAGCTGATGCTTGGCGTCCAATAGGCTAGGTTTAACTGAATAGCCATAGACCCTTATTTTCTTGCACATTATCATGGTAGAATAATGGGAGAATTTATGCCTAGGCCTGCGGACACAGAGTCTAGAGGGATAAATGTAGTGTTGGCTGTCTCATGGATGAGGGAATGATAGTGTTGTGGATTTTGATCCAATTATTGTGTATCTTATTGCGTGGTGCTAAATTCTAGAAAACTAAATTATTTGGTAGGTTCGGGAAACCCAAAATGTTGTGAGAGATAAGTTGCTAGGTTGTAGCGAGTTTTCCGAAAATACTTTAATTAAGGGAAGTGAGATGAATAGGAAGGGTCTGAAGTCCTTTATGATAATAAAAGAATTTCCTAAGATGCGCCCACCTTCTGGGAAGGGGGTTCAAAGTTAATGTAAACGATTGTATGTGCCTAGAGGGTAAATCGTGAATTGATCTTTGGACGGGTTATCAGGGTTGAGGTTACGAATCATGTTGTCAGTAGGTGATTGTTATTGTTTTTTCGAATGCAATATATGTTCATGTAATTGTCGCTTAGTATTGTATGTACATTGCATGCTTTAGGGAATGGAATTATGAATGTTTAAATATTCGGGTGTCAATCATGTAAAATAAACTTGGTTTTGTTGCTTGTTAGTTTACAAGTGTGATTTTTTTCACTTATTGTTAACTGTTGAATTGTGTGTGACATTCAGTTGGCTTGGATACCACGCCTGCTACAGGTTCTATAATGGTTAGCTCGGGTACCACTCCTGGTACGAATTTATTTATACTTGTTATTTTTATTTGTTGATGGTTCAATGAGTGAACCGGGTTAATTATTGAAACTGTGATTGTTGCATTTTATTCCATGAGTGACCGAGTAGTTGTACTTAATTGCGGGGTTGTTCGGGTACTTGTAACTAGTAACATAATCATATGTGTTCAATTATTGGGTAATTGACATACTTCTGGTTGTAGAGTTCGGATGGTTGACCTGAATAAGGGATGATAGTCGGGGTTTGGAATTAGTCGACAGATTGGTGGAAAAGTGTGACTTTAGAAGTCTAGTGTTAAGTGTGACTTGAAAAGTCTAGGTGCAAAATATGACTTGGAAAGTATAGCATTAAGTGTGACTTGGAAAGTCTAGGTGCAAAGTGTGACTTGGAAAGTCTAGTGTTAAATGTGGCCGGAGAGGTCGTAGTGTTAAGTGTGATGGTGGGGAAGTCCTAGTGTTAAGTGTGATGGCGGGGAAGTCTTAGTTTTACGTTGGACCAGGATGGTATGGTACAGAGTCTCTCGACTGTGGAGTTAGCAGCGGAGCAGAGTAGGAAGGCTTGGGTGCGGGACGTACATGTTGTAGAGGTAATAGTGCGAAGGTAAAGGTGGATGATGAAAGACTAGATTTCTTGTAGCTTATTGCATATTTTCTCTTGATTTCTTATATGATGATATGCGGTGGATTCGGATCGACCGATGATGCCTAGGAGTACGTGTTGTTTGTATTGATACTACTCTTACTATATCTTTTGGGTATAGTCTAGTTGCAGGATCAGTGATGTTTCTTAGGTACAGGACGATGGTGATCTCCAGCAGCTTCTACTCTTTGTTTTCATGGTGAAAGTTGTGTCTTCTTTTTGTATTGTTATTTCTCCTTTAGAGTTCTTGTACCTGTTTAGACTAGTTCCTAGGGATGTTGTATTCAATTCGTAAAGGTTTTCACTGTTCTGAGTATTGTAAGTATTTTTTCAATATTTAAAAGGCTACTTTCTTATGTTTTACTTTTAGTTTTCGCATTTACCTGTTGGATCGGGTGATAAGGGTTCTCATATCTAAGTGCTTAGAGTAGGTGCTTGCACAGCCCGGTAGTTGGATCGTGACAGCAAGTCTGTCTGTACAAACGATCTAGGCATGTATTTGGAGTTTCCTTGAGGTTGGTAAAGTTAAATGAGGTCACCCTGTCAAACTTCATAATTAGTAAGAGACAGGGACATAAATATCACTTGGGTACAAAATATTATTATCGAATAGCCATGAAATTTATATTTCAAATTATAGCCATTTTGGCCTTTTTTTTTTGCTAGGTTTTTTTTCTGTTTTTGTTGCTTTGTTTTTTTTCCTTTTACAAAAAACAGCCTTTTTTTGTTCTTTTTAAAAAACTACTCTTAATTTATTTTTACAAAAAATTGCTCTTTTTTTTGAAACTCTATTTTTTTAAAAAGGAAAAACTGCTATTTTATTTTTAAACAATAAATATGATTTTGTAGTTTATTTTTTATTTTTAACTCAATAGGGTGGATATAATCAATAATACAATTTTATACAACAAATGATACATTTTTTATACATATACAGATACATATTCTATACAATAATGGTACAACATATATACACATCCTATGCAGATACACATTTTATACAATAATTATACAGTTTCTATCCACATTCTATCTAACAATTATACAGTTTTTATACACATTCTATACAGTTTCTACATAAATTTGATACAGATATGTATTCTATATAACTATACAGTTTTTATACAATTGTATTTGACTGTTAAAAAAATAAATAATGATACATTGTATATACGAGTCCTGTAAAAATATACATACTCTATACGATAATTATATATTTTTTGTACAATTGCATTTAATTATTTTAAAAAATTAATTCGTTTAGCCCAAAAAACGTAGCAACAAAAAAAGGAATAATAGAATATTTAAAAATGGGCCAAAATGCCCCAAATTTGGAAATGGCCATTTTTAGGAACTAAAATAACTGACTAGTCATTTTATGGGCCAAGTTTAAAAAGGCTAATTTGGGTGGCTTTTGTTTGCCAAAATGGACAACCCATGTCCTTTTCTCAATTAGGGAGTAATGCAAGCAATTCTGCAGTAAATCGGTATTCTCAAAATTCAGTAAAGAAAGCCAATCCACTTCCACCGATTCTGGCACCTAAATGAGAGAGAAAAAGTTAAAAGTGACTGAAATAACACATGTTTTAAAAAAGTTACCAAAATAACAATAGCGCATTAATTTAGTGCGCTATATCCTATTTTTTAAACGGGCCCAAGTTAATGGGAGTTAACTGTTAAAAGACCGTATAATGCACTAATTTAGTGTGTTGTGTATAGCGCACTAAATTAGTGGTTGTTTGGCCATGAAAACCAAATACCAAGTTGGAGTTAGAGTTAAAGTTAGAGTTGGAGTTGTGTTTGGTCATGAATATAAATTGGAGTTATTTTTGACTTTTTGTGAGAAAAGTGAAAAGTAAAAAAAGGTGAAAACACCTTTTTCTTGTTTTTCAAATTTCGGAATTCAACTTCAAGTTGAATTCCGGAATTTTCTAATTTTTCATGGTCAAACACCATTTTCGAAATTCAACTCCGAAAAAAAGTAAAAAAATTTCATGGCCAAACGCTTAGTGCGCTATATAAAACTTTATTCTTTGTTGACAACTTCTTGTTTGGGATTCTCATTAATTGACTGTGGATCCCAATGCATTTATTATTCATCTTACTCCACATTTTCTTTCATTCACCCTTCCATTACCCTCCCCTCTCATAATTTACACCAACATCTCTTTTACAACATACTTTTTATTTTTTAATTTATTTACAGAAATTATTTGATTTCACAACTTCAAACAACACGGTAAAAAAATTAGCGATGTCGGATTCGTCCTTTTTAATTGATTTATATTTGTTATATTAAAAAAAAGTTAAAATATAGAGTAAAAAATTATTACTCATTGGTTTCGACAATTTTAAGTGAAAAATTTAAATTTGACGGAATTGAAAATTAGATAATCAAATTGAAGAATTTTTAGATATATTTTACGAGTGATTATTTATGGTTATTTAACTTTGAATTTATCATATAAAAATTATTTTTTTGATACATATAAATCATCTAACTTTAAAAATAATTCACGCAAAAATCACTTTTTTATCGCATAAAAGTCATCTAAAATAAAAAGTAATTTTTTTGTGATAAATTTTAAATTTTATGCGATAAATAAATAAAATTTTAAATGTATTGATTTTTGTGTGATAAATTTTATGCGATAAACAAATAAAATTTTAAATGTATTGATACTTGATACTAAACATTCTTTTTTTAAAGTTTATACATCTTTTAAATTGAAAATTTTCCGTCTATTTCTATTGGTCCTTCCTTTTAGGGAGCAATAAATAAACAAACAAAATATTAATTTTATTGTATCATCCTTTGAATATAATAAATTTAATATTTTAAAAATACACTTTGAAATGACTATAATTAATACTAAAGATAAATTAATAATTAAGTGATAAATTATCTCTTAAAATTTTAAACAAGACAAGTAAAAATAAATATTTATTTTTAATACAATATAATAAATAAAGAATAATAAACGGAGAAATTATTAGCAACTAAATAGTCGTTCTAAGATGGCAACTATTTCGAGTGGATGAAGGTTTAGTGTATATTCTATCAGACACATATCATTTGTACAAGTTACAACGTTATTAAAATACTATTGTACCTTAATTTATATTTCATGTATTAAAATTAGTTTATTCTACATAACGAATGAAACATCCTTAATAACTACACGATTCTTATGTAATATTTCAAAAATGAATTATCGAAAATTAATTTAAAGCTAGATGACTTTTATGTATCAAAAAAATATTTTTTGTATGATAAACTCAAAATTGAATAATCACTCGTAAAATATATCTAAAAATTCTTTAATTTGACTATCTAATTTTTCAATTCCTTCAAATTTAACCTTCACTTAAAATTGCCAGAATTAATTCAATCATCCAATGAGTGATATTTTTTTACTCTATATTTTAACTTTTCTTAATCTAATAAATATAAATCGATTAAAAAAGACGAATCCAACATCACTAATTTTTTCACCGTGTTATTTGAAGTTGTGAAATTAAATAATTCGTGTAAATAAATTTTAAAAAAAAGTACGTTGTAAAAGAGTGCTAGTATGTTGGTGTAAATTATGAGAGAGAGGGTAATGGAAGGGTGAATAAAAGAAGAGGTGGAGTGAGATGCATAATAAAGGCATTGGGACCCACAGTCAATTAATGAGAATCTCACACAAGAAGTTGTCAGCAAAAAATAGAGTTGTAACTTTTTTAAAACATGTGTTATTTCAATCACTTTTAACTTTTTCTCTCTCATTTAGGTTCCGAACTCACTTCCACCTCATGATCCCCGGATTCTTGACAACATTCCATCATCCATTAATTGATCATTAATGGACAGAATTTTACTGGAGCTAATCCCTTCCTCACAAGGTGGAAGAGAACTACTTTCACTATTTGTGTACATGTGCACTACTGGAATAGTGCAATGGCTAGTCTTACAACAACAGCAGCAATGATAAAGATTCAAAATAACCAGCCAAAAAACGAAAACAGTATGGTAGAAACCTTTGCACATAGAATTAACACAAATAGAAAAATGGAAGAACCGGAGAAATATGGTTTAGAGAGTTGGAACATCTCCGATTCATAGGTATTCAGTATCACAATTTTTACAGCAATCATTCATAAAGCTCCAGAAGAAGACTGCTTCCTCTCTAGAAGAAGCAGCCTACCAACTACTTGAACAAAAATAAAAGCAGCTAAAGCCAAGAGAGAAACTTATCCTATTCTGACTCACTTTCAGCTCTTTTTCGCTTCTCTCCCCTCACACTCATTGCTTTCAAAGCATCATAAACCTCCTTCATTGTTGGCCTTTTATTTGCATTGGAAATCATGCACTTGGATATCAGTTGTGTGATCTCAGATGCAGTTGCATCATCAACTTCTTTGAAGCTTTCATCAACCAATTGTGTTTTCCCGCGTTCAACCACATACTCAATTTTGCTGTCATACTCCTTTTTGGTTATCAGCTCCAGCAGTAGAAGGGCAAATATGTAAACATCAGATTTCATCGTCCGCTCACCTGTATTGATCCAGAAAATATAAGAACAGAACCGCTTTTACAACAGAAAAAGAAGATAAATTATGTAAAAGTATGCATATAATACAAACAACAAATAGAAGGATCTGGCTAATGATCCCTGCTGCTACCTTCTGGAGTATTTGGAACGAGAGGAATAGGAGGTGTTTGATGGAACCTCAACTCCAAATCACTCTCTCAAAACTAGATGCCTACTCTTACTTTTTTGCTGGTCTAAATTGGCTAATGTATCTAGCACTGAGCAATTTTATAAGTTTATTAGTTCCCTTGTCTTAAATTGACATACTGTAAAGGGATTTCCGTTTTCTTTATTCCAGTTTCTTTTGACAATTTTTCTTTCATTGTAAGTTGTAACTATGCATCTCTTCTTGATGCCCTTTTGTGAATGAAATACATTACTTTATTAAAAAAAACAAATATAATGTAATTATGTAAAAGTATGCCCCTATAATACAAACAAATATGATGAAATTCAAGAGTCATAATTATTAACCAGACTTCTTTCCATCAGCGGTTTTCTGTTCCAGCCAAAATGATAAAAATATGAGGTTCTTGGCAGAGTCAACTGAGGACTTAATTACACACTAAAGAAAAAGGCATAGGAAAAATGCATCACAAGACGTCTTCAGTAAAACAAAAAAGAAAACATTATCAGAACTTAGTATTGATCAAGGATATAAACCTAGATAACAAACTACAACCATCATCAACTTGTAAGAGAGACAAGATGCTAGAGATGCTTCGATTAAAGAACAATATCCAAGGATGTGAGACAACTGCTCCTCCATGACTCAAGTAACAAGTACATTTTCATGCTTATCTTTTGGCTAGCCATTTTAACTATCTTAGGTTCAACTCACAATCTCACATTAAGGTCTTCCCCTCAGCTTCATAACCAACCATAGGCTCACGCAAAGATTTCAATTAGGGATTGTCTTGACAAACTACACCTACCTTGCACATTACTTAGGTATTGAGGAGAAAGAGAAAAGGAAAAGATGCAAGGAAATGAAAAGAAAAATGGTGGGCTTTACTCAAGGAAACTAGACCTCAAACAACACAGTAGACGAAACATTGCATATCATGCATTACATAGACAACTATAAGAAAATCTTTGATCCATAGCATGAAAACATCAGAGAGAGAGAGATGATGAAGTCTGACAAAACATGCCTAGTATAACCTCTGGAGCTTCCCTGCCGATAAGATATTCAACCTGAATTTTAGAATCCTCGTTCACATGATTAGAAACGAAGCCAAGGCCAAATACTTTTATATTCATTTCCTGCAGCCAAACATTGTAATAACTCGTTAAAAAGCTTCAGATATCTACGAGAAATAGGAAGTTGAGAAGACGACCAAGGGCTCAAACTCAACCTCATCAATCAAAATGCAAGACGCATCAATACTGCCAACTGCAATCCTCTTTTCATGCAACCATGTCAAGAGATCTGCAAGTTGAGTTGCCACTTTTATCCGGTAGTCCCACACAAATACATCTGACAAACAATAAATAAGAAACAAAAACGAATGTGTTAAAAGCACAAAAGTTAAAGTGAACAGTCTATTAACATAATAGTTGAGGTAACTTATATACCGTCCAGAAGCACATCAGACAAGGACAAGGAAAATTTTCCATCATAGACAGCTGCGAGCCTCGTGTCACAACAAAATGTACACAATTTTGCCATATATTTATGTGTATTTGCATTTTCATCTATGAATAACTCGATCTCATCCTACAAAAGAATCCTTGACATCATTCAACCCAAAAAGAATAGACAAGAAATCATGTTGAGCCTATATCGCAAACATACACAAAATTTAGGTACACGTTGAGCATGTCCATCTCTGAAGGGAAGGAGAAAATCACATGTCTTTACAATCACGGGCCGCTTTTCAGGACCGATGGTGCCATGGAACAATCTTCCAGAAAGAGTGTGCTGGATGAAGCTGTGACGCTTGAAATCAGTAATCTGTTGCAACTCGGAGTAGTTGCAAAGCTTCACCTCGCCAGCTTCCATTGGCTTAATTGAGAAGTCGAAGCTGCATTTTGGCAACCAGAGAAGAACACTCAGAGAAGAAAGAATAGCATCATGGTCAAGCGAAATGGGACATTCAAAATATAGAGCTGGGTAGTATTCCCGTGCCCAAAGCATCCCCGCTCACCATACTGACACAGGGCCGGGGAAAGGCCGCATCGCAAGGGGTATGACGTAGGCAACTTACCTGACACAAGCACCAGTGGCTTATTCAACTTTTGCTCAACCCCACCCCACCCTCATATAACCTATTGGTGACACAAAGACAACTTTACCACTACTCCAAGGATATCCCTTCAGCAAGTACCATTTAAACCTATATAAAATATCAGAATTGTGAAGTTTGCCAAAGGTGATTCGTCCTGTCAAACTCTACCTTTATATCCACTGCACATCAAGTGAGGACTTCCCGAGCAAGTTTGTTTTTCTGTACAATTTTACTAATAGCAAGCAAGGGCCGGAAAAGAGAAATTAAACTCTCTCAGGTAAAAGAACTTCAAACGGCACCAAAGATGTTATCAATACCGGTGACTAGTTTTCGATTAAATTTTGTATTCCAAATACTAACCAACATAAATTCATTAATATATCACAAGAGAGATATATGATATGAAAAAACAAAACCTTTTGTATTTGTCGCAAGAGTCGTAAAATAGCTGCAGCATTCTGAGATGTGCGGTTTCAGGAATGTTCAAAGGGTAACGCCAATTAGGAGACTCTTCCAGGTTGAAAAGTTGGTGATGATATGGAAGAACACCCCATTCATCCACCACCTTCTTTCGGATCATCTCAATGCCGCTCATCTCCTCAGGATCCTCCTCACTCATCTTCTCGCTTGTCATCTTTTCTGGGGCATACGACGCAGAAGAAACCCAAAGGTGGGGAAATGCCCGAATTTTGCCAAAAACCTAGCAATTAAGGTAAAATTGGGGCTTTTATGTGACATTTTATAAGGCTTCCACGTGTAAGCCCATGTGAAAATAAAACCATCCATTTGTAAATATCTGACCCGTATTCAGAGATAGCAATAGGGTGGGGCGGGTTTTTGCTTATGCCGGACAGGGCAGGTGAAGCTCTTTTGCTGGGCGGGGCGGGTTACAGTTTTACAATTTCAATACGGGCGAGTGCAGGGCGGGTTGCTGAAAAACTTGTTCTTTTTCGTTATCGCTTGGTTATCCACTTCGTTTCAGACAATAAGCAGAATTGTTTCCTCTTTACATTTATCCAAGCACTGGGCAATCAACCAATCACTATTTTATAAAAATTATGAGCTTATGCTTAAAAGAAAAAAGAAAAAAAACAATTACTATTTTTTGTTTTAACTTAAAAGCTATTTTTTTTATAAAAATAATTGTTATTTCAATTGTCTATAGTAAAAAAGAATTGTCTCACAGTTCACACGGCATTGAGTATCTATCTTCATCAGATCTTTTTTTTTTGTCTAATCTTATTTTATTGCATCATCCATTTTAAAATTTTTAAATTGAAAGAATTTGTTCTTGTTTATTAGTATTCCTTTGGACAAAACACTAGGTAATATCATGAGGTAAATTTGCTGGAAAATGAGCAATTTCAAACAGATTTAATAACAGAACTCTTATTACATATATTTCATAAGATAGCTCATGATTAGAATTGGTTAAATTCATTTAAGATATTTAAAACTCATATCAAATAACGAGGTTAGAAAGAAAGAAAAAAACTTATGCGGGGCGGGGCAGCGCGGAGCGGGTTTAAATTTTGTGAATTAAGGCTTAACCCGCCCCGTCCTGCTCCATTGTCATCCCTACCCGTATTTCTCCAATTTTGAAACCCTTCTCTCCCCCGTGGCAAGTGTAGTGTACTCGGATTGTCAAATTTAGAAACCCTATTCTAAGACAACTCATGTTTATAACTTTTTTGGCAAAAAGGTTGATATACCTCTCAACATTGCGATGTACAGTTAATATATTATAACGATCCATTTCGTCGTTATTAAAAAAATCGTGGTAAAACAAAAAAAATCTAAAATTTGGTGTTAAGAACCTTGTGTGAAAGTGATTGTGGTTGTGTTTAATAAAACATGGATTAAAAGCTAAGGTCAAATGTCGAATTGCCCAGCGATGCCCGTCATACCGGATCGAATCCTCGCCGCAGCGAGAAAATTTTCGCTACAGCGAAGCTCGCGAGACAAAATCATGAGATTTATGTTTTGAGCTCTCAGCTCTTTTCCAAAAAGGAGACTTTCTCCTATAAACGCCCCAGACCTATTCTAACCCTAGAACAACAAGACAAAAAAGAAAAAGCTCTCAAAGACGTGATTTTCCTCCCCTCCTCGCGGCTCCATCCTCCGGATTCATGGAACAAGAGCAAGGAGCAAGGTTGCACGTATTTTACAGCAGCTCGATATCGAGGTAGATTATGATTGAACTTGTAATAAAAACTGAGATTCTTTGATCATAATTATTGTGTAGAGATTGAGTGGAGACAACAAGGTTAGTCCTTCAAACACGGAGTTTGAATGAAATTTATTAGAATAAATTGATAAGACTGAAATCCTTGCGAATAGACATATTTATGCTATGTGTAACTCAATGTGAATGTGAATGGAGTAGAGCTATGTGATTAATGAGGCATAGATAATATGTTCATTGTGGTAGTATAAGATGAAATTAATTATGAGAGATGAAATAAAATTGCAAATGACCAAACTTCTAACATTAATCCTTGACTATTGTGTTAATACTTGGTGACTTATGTGAAATTGTGTCAAACCTTGTACATTTGACTTGAGGTTGTTTGATTGAATGAACTAATTGTTGTGATTCCTGAGTTGTGGTGTAGATTGGTGTCTTAATGATAATAGTCTTAAGGAGAAAACACGGTTAATGTGAGAATCTAATCTGTAATAAAGAGAAAGCGAATTATGATGCTAGATCTGTGAAATAAGGTTGAGTTAAGCTGAAAATGAAGTATGTATGAACAATTAATAACAAGAAGGGTGAGTCCACACCTCTAGTGACGAAGGTTAAATATCCTTGTGTGCATAACGTGGTAAATTGGAGTTGAGACTCTTGTTAGTGCTTGTATGTGTTTGAATTAAATGACTTGTGATTGATCTGCGGTCATGTTTGAGTTAATGATTGTGATCATATCATACTATATGTTTGGATGAATAAGTTATGTTTACATGATATTGATTAAAAGAACTTAAATGACAGAGTGTACGTGAAACTAGTCCACTATAAGAGTGTGCATCAGTCGAGTCGGTTCGATTTTGTATATTATCGGTTCAATTTATCGATTTTTATTTTGTAAACATGCAAAATCAATAACCAAACCAATAAGATATTCGTTATCGATTTTCGATTAATCAGTTTTTGGTCCTTAATGGTTCGGTTTTCAGTTTAACCGATAAGAAAATGCTCCTATAATTTTTTTTTTGCTTTCTCTTATTTTTATCTTCATATATACACAGATACACTACTTTCATGCATAAAAGTATGTACAAATTACAAGCATAAGTAATTTAAATACATTATTACTAAAATAAAGTTATTTTCTTTCTTCTTAACTAGCAAACTTGAATGAATTAGCAACGACAACAATCTCTCAAAAAGAAAACAACACTAATAGGTAAAACCCTACCAAACCAATGTCTTTAGAAAGAAAACAACAACACTAAGACAATAATTATAAAATGTCAAAAATAATAGGGTATATATATAAAATCTAAAGCCACTATTATATAATTATGGATAAAAGTGTAATTTTAATATAATCTTATTGGGTTATTGATTTACCCACTGACTAAAATTTAAAAACTAAAATCAAACAGATAGCCCAATAAAAAAATTACAAAATCGTTTAAAAATTATTAATCCAATAATCTAATACCAATAAATTAATAATATTTTTATCAATTCAGTGTATCGGTTAAATTGGTTTTCACACACCCCTAGTGTATTGTGTATATTCTGAAAGGTAGAAACTTGAAATCATAGGTTCACATTGGTTTAGGTGTCGGGTACCACGCCAGTACGAATTTGATATTGTTATTATTGTTATGAATTGAGTACTATGAGCTGATACGAGTATTATTATCTATTTTGTTATTATGGATTGGGTACCATGAATCGATACAAGTATCGTTATTTATTTGGTTATTATGGATTGCGTACCATGAGCCGGTATAGGTATTGTTATTCATTTGATCACTATAAATTGGGTATCACGAGCCGGAATAGTACATGGACCCTGATGCGTCACTTGTAGATCATGATTAGTTGGGTAGAAATAAATCACTTTAGCATGTGTGTACACCTTTGTTTATTATTTGTTGATATTGTAAGTTAGAACGATATTTGAAATGAGATTGATGTTACTGAGCTACAGATGAGTGAGTTGGATATGATCCTTGACATAGTAGATTGAGAGGGATGAGATCCAGAGACTATAGGATTGAGGGACCGTACGGACATGATATCCACCCTGTGTTATGATTGCACATAATTGCAGACTATGTGTGATGTGATATGTCATTGGTGGTTGTTGTGTTCTTGATTATTGGAAGTGATGTGTCTTCTCATTTATTATGTTCTTGACTGCTATGTGTGTTATGATTGTTATATCCTTGACTGTTATACGTGGTATGATTGTTGTCTGACTATGATAATTTTTGGATGGACTGGGGGTGTGGGTGAGAACCTGTAATAATGTTAAATGATGGAGTATAAATGAAATATGAATATTGTATGTGAGTTAGGACGAGAATGTGTGTAGTAATGGGATACCTTGTGACTGTACTAAAAGGTTAAATATAACTGTTAAGGTTAATCGGACATAGGGGGATCAAGCCTATGGGGTGCAGTGGAATAAGTATGAGGTGTGGGGTTGACATGTGCTTGAGTTGGAACTCTCTGTTTAGGTGATGGTGTTGAGATTATTTATTGTATGTTGATTTTTATACGTGTATTATGTGATATAATCTTAGTCGGGAGTGTTGACATCCAATTTTTGTCCTCCACATTCCTAATTAATGTTCTAGCTTCTATTGTTTTAAAATAATTTCAAAATAATTATTTGTTTTAATAAGACTTTAAACGTTTTCAAAATTAATTGGAGGATAATTTAGTGTTTTTAGGTGAAAATGTATACTCTACATTTAATTATATTAGAGTATATGAATTTTACTTAACGAAAAATATTTTGAAATTTGTTTTAAGCGAAAACCTTGTTTAAAGTTCAAAATGTGCTCCATTTTTCTCAAAATTGATTTAAAAATCAAGAAATAATTGTATGAGTATTTCTTTGATTTTAAATGAGTCAATTATATTTAACAAGGTGATTATATGTTTGTTAGTATCATTATTCTTAATTGTTAAATATGAAAGCTCGTTTAATTAATTAAATACTTAATTCATTTTATTTCAATTTCGGCCTAAATTCTTTAATTTATTAAATTTGGCTATGATTTAAATTAATTTGATTACTATTTCAACCAAATATGGCCACATTTGCAAAGCAAGTGGTCAGTTTTTAAACCAAATTTCAACCCTCATTCCAGCAACACAAGTGACCCTAAACCCAATTTACCTCGGCCCAAATCCCTCAAACTGACCCGAGCCCATTCCCCCCTTTATACCCATCAGCCTACACATACACGCTTACACTCGTACACATAAAAACACATCGCTTTATATTTCCCCATACATATACTCCCTCACCTCACGTTCCTCTCACGCGACTCCATTTTCCCAGAAAGAACGCAACAACACCTCCAACGCGCCCAGTACACTCCTGTACTTCGTCTTCTTCACCTATCTCTTCAACCAAACCCTAACGTTTCCAAACGCTATCCAATGACAATTCTGAAACGCTACAGATACAACACCAACCGATGCCCAACCCTTCAAAAATCTGTCACTCTCTCCGTCTCCGTTAATTGTCGAGACCTAGAATGTTCTAGAGACTGCCCAGGTGGCGTTCTCTCCGTAAAATCAATGAGGAAATTGGTACCATCTTGTACCAATTCCTTGTTGTGAAGGTTTATCTGTTTAGGAATTCAAAATTCCTCAAGGGAATCCCCAAAACCCACTGGTCCCCCCCCCCCATTTTCGACCCCAAATTTTCTATATAAACCCTCTCTTTCATTGGATTGGGTAGCTGATTTTTTGAGGAAAACTTGGAGATTCTGGTGGAGCATTCCATCAATCTCACGTAACTAAATATTCAGAGAAATATACACTAAAGGTCGAACTCCGGCAAAATCATTGTGAACTCAGATGGTAGAAGAGGAATTCCGACAAAGCTTCATCGTCTCAGTTCGCTGCCCCACGACAAGTGAAGACTTCATCTTTTCTTTGCTTTTCTCTTACGTATAAATACTACGATGTGAAATTTTATCATTTTATTGTGAGTCTATGACTCTCTGGACTGGTTTTGTTTGAAGGAGTATGCGTTTCTTGTGTTAAAGATTTAGGATTCGAAATTCATAGTTGGTTTGCTGGTTTGCAGTTGTTGTTTAAGTATCAAAATTTGAGATTTTTATTTTTGTGTTGCTCACTATTTTAAGGTCGTTTATGTATGTTTATCTGAGGCTGCTAAAAAGTTTAAAAATCCTTGAAGTTGTGATCTTGTTGTTCTTACTGTTTCTGGTCGTAGCTGTGCCTTATGTGAACCTCGTAGTTTGTTCCTACGTGTCTAAAAATTTTCTTAAAAATTTTCTTGGTTTATAATGCCAATGTAAGGATTAAAGAAAGATTGGTCTTGGGGCTGCTCTTTAGCTTCCCCCAAAGAACCCGATGAAAGAATGAGATAAAACTCCGTCATAGTTTGGATCTCGTTGCTTGAAGATATTTCTAAATTCCTAGTAGTTACTGTGTTTTGCTTGAAGTTACGTGAAAAATACGAATGTTCCTTGTTCAATTAGCTCTTTAAGTAGGATTTGAATGCTTATCGGAGCCTCCTTTGGTTCATAATACCATAAGGAGGTCTATGAACGATGATTTGAGATTAAAGTCTTTCTTTCTTCTTCTTTTTTTTTTAAAAATTGGAACAGATTTAAAGAAAGCAAGTGCATCTTCACTATGATATGCCTTCATCTTTGAAAATTCTTAACTCAAAAACTCTCAAAAGAGTGGTTGGTTCTTCTCTGCTATATGTGTGAAAATCTGGTCCTTTCAGTTATATCGCTATTTAGGGCATATCAAAGATTTGTTCAAGTATATTTGATTGACTGAAGAAATGTTTGTCTCTTAAACTCATGGCTTGATTTTAGAACTTCATAAAAAACTGATTTTGCCACTATCCCAATCTCCTTTCCTCGAGTTTTCTGTTCTATTTAATCTGGTATGTTCAAGAAAGGTTTTAGCTCCTTCATCTGTATCAAAGTTGGCTTAGATTTCGTAGTTTTGTTCTTGTTTAATTGATCAGCTTGACTTCTCCCTTCTTCCAGTAGCTTGTTTGCTTTCAATTTGAGTCAAAACTTGATTGGTTTAGCCGTTTTCCAAGTTAGGGTCATCTCTTACTCTTTCATTAGTTGAAACTTAAAGATTGTTTTTTCACCATGAATTTCATGATTTTCTTTGAGTTCATTCTTGCTGGATCACTAATTGGGTAATGATAAATTCATTGTTCGTATAACTAATTCTGTGTGTGCCAAACTCTATATTTACAATCTTGTCTTGATTTCTGATTTTGCTACTTGAAAGTTGGAGTAGAGGTGAATATGATTTTCAAAAGTTTTAACTTTTCCTTCCCTTTTGAGTTCTCGGCCACCAGTATTGCTATCTCTTTTCATCGAAATTATGTGCTTGTATGATTGTTGTGTGACAAAAAGAATATGTTTACCTTTCAAATTCATGACGGGAAATCTGATTCAACTTAAATTTTTCCAATACGCGGTAAAGAAAAACTGACCTTTATTGATCTATCTCTTGCTCAAAATGAACAACTATATGAATGTGTATAACATATACTTTTTGAGAACATATTTTGGCCCCCTTTTTACAATAACTTATTTCCCTGTCTCAGAATCTAACACTGATCTTTTCTTCCCTTCTTTCCTTAAATGTTAAGAGCCTTTGATTCAATTTGTTGCCTGCTTATGGGCCTTCTCCCCCCATCTTAGTTTAAAGTCTTCTCAAGCTTAATTTGGTTTATTTGAGGTGGTCATAAATCCTTGCATTATCAATTAATTAAATGTGTCATCTTCCATACACCTTTGATCCTTAGTTGCTAGTTTTCTTTTAAGGGTGTGTAGAAACTTTACTTACTTTTTAGTTAAAGTCGTGAGTAACTACCTTCTATGTGCCAAGTTACAAGGTTAAATAAACAATTGTCTATTCTTGAGCATATGAAGAATGTGTTTGTGTTCCAAATTTCTTCTTTCAGTTGTGGCTTAGTTGAATCATGTTGTCTTGAATTTTACTCTCTCAAACATCTACTAATTCTCATCTTTATTTTTGATGCATGAATGAACCTGCTCGAGTTCAAATAAACTCCATCTCTTCTCCCTTGTATATCGATGGGCCAAGGAGGCCCAATAACCCCGAGTCAAACCTCAAGGCCCCAAAAGAGTTAATTTTGATTGAAGAAAAAATATACAAAGTGTGGCCTAAGTGTCATACACAAGGAAGTAAAAATACAGGGAAGGCCAAAGGAGCAAAAATAATTAAACTGGCTTAACCCAAAGAATTGGTAGCCCAACGCGGACGTTTGTAGGGGTTTGGGCCTAAGTGCCTAAACCCAACTTTTCCTTTCTTATAGTTTAGTTTTATTTGTATTAAATGGACTTTGTAAACACTAACTCTTTATTAACTTCATTAAATTCCCTTCGGAGGACCATATATTTTATGTGCGGATTTATTTGCTTAAATTAAAAATTTTGGAACCTTGTTCAATTTTCGGAGATATTATCATTAAGTTCTACTTACAAAATCTCGTTTAAATTTGCTTATCATTTTGCTACCACAAATGTTATTCTTTCATAAAAATGAATCTCTCTTTTACTTGTCAAATAAATTCCCATGATTTTCAAAGTTAGTCAAATAAAATAAAGTTAGAAAAAACAGCCGGATAATCGCGTGTTAGCGGACATTCCGAGTGCCTTAAAACCCTTCTTGAAATATTAATATGAACTTCTTACCCGAATTTCTTAAAATCAAAAGATTTTTATCTGTTTTAAATCTTTTAAATATTTTTCAATGGTTTTCTTGATTTTTCCTAAAAATTAAGTGGCGACTCTATTTTAATTAAACTTGGAGATTTTCATAAGTTTTCGAATTTAATACAAGTCAAAACCGTTTAAAAAAATGAAGTTGTTTTTTCTTTTCAAAATAAGGAAAGTGAAAAATGCAATAAAATAGAAATTGTGACTCTGATGGGGAGTTAACTAAGTTCTAACCAAAATATTTTTCTAACTTTATTTGCTTTATTTGACTATCTATTTGGGAATGTGATAATTTTAATTTCCGCACCTATTTGTTTATATGTTTAAATTTTTGCAAATATTATTGTTGCACTCATGGCATACAGGTTTTGCCAAATGGCAAAATTAGAATGTATCAGGAAAAAAGTGATTACGCGTGTCTTCGCGGTCACTTCTCCACTTAAAAAATCAGAATTCTCGAAACAATGAGCAATTAGTTGGTTTCAGATTGGCCGCCACTTGCTCACTGTTTCAGCCCGCAGTTGTCCACTCGGATTCCCAGTCTCTTTTCAAAATTCACTCTAGTCAAACTAGTATAGAGCGAAGCCAAATCCCTGAAATAGACATTGACCTAAGTTGACCCGGTACCCCAGGGGTATCAGGCCCATTAGTGAGACCACCTTGAGTCGAAAAGGGCCCCCGACCCAAAAAAATGATCATACTCTTATGTGTTATTTGAAAGATGTATATGTCAGAAAAATTAGACTGTTGTCCCCGAAATGGGATATTTAACTAGTTGTTTGTTTTGTAGAATGTCTAGCCTCCTCAAGTTCAAAATGATCGTGAGTCCTCCTGTGCAACTTCAAATGTGGTGGTATGGTTTTACTGAGACTCAACATCGACACGTGGGTACACATTTAGGACACTTACCGTCACTGATGATAATGAAAGAATGTCCGAAGTTAATACAAGCCCTCACCGGTCATTGGGACAATGATAGGATAGTTTTCAGGTTTGGATCGGTCAAATTGACACCAACTATAGAAGAAATACGGGTCTTCTTCGATGGTGTTGGAAACGTTGCCAAGAGGAGTCTATTTCCAGAAGCAGATGTGCTTATACCAAACAAACCAACGACAGGGGAGATAGCAGAGATGCTTAAATTGCGCAAATATGCGTATGATTAGATAAGAAATTTGACTGTTTCTTTTCAGAACATGTACTTATGTTTTGGCGTTAAGGAAGGGTTTTTGAACTACCAAAACGAACTCATATCTTACAAAGATTGGGATGAAACTATGACTTTGGCCTTCGCCATTGCCTTCTTAGGAGTCATGGTGTTTTTGCAAAATTGGGATCACTCCATCAACACTCGAGTCATCATGGTAGCCAATACTATCTTTCACGGCCTTAAGAAGGATGGAAAAATCAAATACTTTCCACTTACACCCGTCATCTTGGGAGATATCTATCAGTCTTTGGGAAGGTGTCAAAGTGGGCATGGTTTCTTTCAGGGATGCAACCTGCTTCTCCAAATGTGGGTTTTAAGTCATGTGATTATAGAAGATGCACCACCCGAATTTCCTTCATTCAAGGAAAAAGACAGAATCAAGAATTTCAACAAGAGGGTAGAGGATGAACAAATAAGCCTAGAAATGTCAAAAGGGGAATGGGCTCGGATCTTCGCAGGGTTAAGAGAGGATAATATCCAGTGGATGCCATATCATTTCTTTTCCAAAGTTGTCATCATCGGAAGCGAAGGAATGACCTTCTTGCCAGTCTTCGGGATTCAAGGAATTCGACCCTATGTCCCCAAAAGGGTCATGAGACAGTTCAGAAGAACGCAAACTGAAATTGAAACTGGTCATATGGGAGTCTATGTTATTGACTACGGAGATGACAAAACCCTGTTAGCAGCTGAGATCTTCAAAAGCTGGAGAAAGAGTGTCAAAGAGAAAACCGCCGTAGGACTCACTGCATATAGGTAAAAAGCCGGGTGCACCGAGGGTTACATGACTTGGCTAGAAAGAGACTTGCAAGGTTTGGCTGAAAACATGTCTCAGATTGGTTCAAGATCCAGAATTCATCTCCAACTTCAAGAACTTCAAGAGGGTTAGCTCAAGTTAAGTCGGAGCGAGTAAGAGATCGACACACCATTGATGATCTTACCCAAGAGCTTGAGAGTATGAAAATGGGAGTGGACAAGTTGTTCTCCCATGACTAAGCAATATTTGGGCTTTGCTGAGTTACCAAGAGAACGGAGGTCGCTTGAAATCAAGATCGAGTATTGGAAGAGATCATTCGAGCTTCAAGATATCGTAGAAAAGTTCAAAAAAGGCCAGATGGAGAAAGGATCATCATCAGGAGCACCTTAGTGTCACCCCTACGTGGGTTTATCTTTATGTATTGCTTTCCCTAAAAAGCCCCTGCGTGGGTTTCTATGTGTTTTGTTAAAATATCCCTGCGTGGGTTTGCTTTATTTTTGCCCTTGCACGGGCCCATCTTATGCATTATTTTTCCCTTTTCCTTTAACAAATGTATCCCCCTTCGGCTTGCTTGTATCCCCTACCGAGAAGTTTTAATTATATATATATATATTGGGGGAAATGAAATAATTCTATACGATATATACGTCTTTCAAAATGCTAGGCCTACCTTTGGCACAAAAAAGGTCACCAAGTTAGGATACGCGCGTTATATATATTTATGTGTTATAATTGATTTATGTGCTACGTGTGTTTCTTGAATCAAGAATAAATTGATCCACTTCTATTTTCAAAGTTTTTTAGAACCCCATAGGCAGAAATATAAGCCCACTATATAAAGTCCGACCAAAATACTCTAAGTCCTCCAAGTTTCTCCGAAAACCCTAAAGCCTTCTAAAAATCTCCATTCTTTCGGGAAAGGTTAAAATAAAAGCTGCAATCATGCGAGAGAGAATGCTATGGATTCGAGAGGAAATGGAGGAAGTTCAGAAAAAACATGAGTAAGTCGATCGACTAATGGAAATTGCCATAACTAGGTCCAAAGAGGTGGAGGAGTGGACCGCTAAAGCTAAAGAAAGGATTGTCGTGATTGACCAGATACTGGGCAAACCTAAGACCAAACCATAAAGTAGCTTTGATTTGGAACTCGAGGAACTTCTCCTAGAATTTGGCGACATAACTGGAGGGCTGAGACAGATCACCAAAGGAAAAGAGAGAGTAATTGAAGACTCTGAAAAGGATGAGCAAGTGCTCATGGGGTCCACTCCGGACAAGCACATTCATGAAAATTTTGAAAGGAATGCTCAAAAAATTCAACTCCCTGACACAAGAATCAACCGTTGGACCAAGGTCAAGAGTGATGTTATGTGGCCTACCAGATTCAGGCCAAGAGGAAAGCCTGTCACTCTCAAAGTTCACTCCCGAGAGTATGCCTCAAATCCAAAAGTGATCCTCTGTTCATAAATTTATGAAACCTTGAAAGCTATGGGGGTTCTTCATCCCGACCAATCTGAGGGAATCGGGTGTCACCCTCAGAATGAACACAAGGAGTGTACCTATCATCCACGTCGAAAAGGGCATACCATTGATGAATGCAATGCCTTGAGAGCCAAAGTTTATCATATGATTACCTGTGGCCAGATAAGTCTGGGGTCCCAGAACTATCCTCGCATGCGACCAAGTTGTTCATGGCATGCCAATCACCCAAGATGTGACAATTCACCGTTACAACTTTATAGTCTTTCAGGATACCTACTATGAGATCTATGCTAAGTTAGTTCAAGCTAAGATTCTGGAGTTGGTGGAAAGAAAACCAGGTAAGATGTCTAGGGCTTGGCACCAAGGAAAGGAGATTTACCTTTATCACGCAAGGATAGGGGGCCATGACAACGAGACTTGCCGCCACTTTCGAGTTGACTTGGAATATCTCATTGATACGGGAAAAATTGAGTTGGAGTTCCCACTTTATCATCCTTGAAGAAGAAGACCGAGAAGAGTTCAGAAGACCCGTCACTATCCAATGAAGCTTTAAAAGTAGCAGAGTTTTATTTTAGTTATTTCCTTTATGTCGTTTTTATTTTCCTCCTTAATCAAAGATAGTGGGTGACTGAAATGGAAATGAACTTACCTGTTACCTATTCGAACTATGTAGGGCCTAAATTCTCCTTCGTGAGATACGTAGGCAGCCTTTCAAGGCCTGGCCCCTATCTTTAAGAAATTTTCATTTCCCACTTTGACAAGGGTGACGAAGAGTTCAGAAGTACAACAAGCAAAGATGCTACAACATCAACAAAGTCAACCTTCCTGATAAAATTCACTTATCCAAAATCGATGGGCAAAATCCTGTCCGTCAAGATTTTGAGTCAAAATTACCCGTGGATCAATTTGCCTTGACAAAAAGCAATTTATATGTGTTTAAAGCAATTCTTGTGTGTTTATTTCCTGTCGGATATCTTGTATTGTTTATCACTAACGGAATCTGACATATCGGCCTTTGAGTTATTTTTCACTTCAACAGGTAATAGAAACTGATCTGTGTTGACAAAACTGGCCGAACATCCTTACTTCACCCGCTAAATGGCACACCTGGATTCATCTTCTAACATTCACTTTTCTAAGGACAAAATGACTGATAGTAAGAAAGAGAATGCCTTGGCCGTAAGAGACAATGTCATTACTGAACAGAGTTAAATGATTGCCGAACTAGCAAGAAAGTTGGAAAAGATGCAAGAGGAGGTGCAGAAAGACAAGGATATGGCAAGTTTGGCTATTGCCGCTAATACCCCAACTCTGGGCAACTCCAAATCCCTCTCCAAATCCCTCCGCTCAATTCCTCGCTAACCGAAAACCATCCTAGGGATGTCCCCTCGGCCTCCGCACCTAGACCTTCCAATGAACCTATCTCCAGTAACCCTCCCCATACCGGATCCTCATACCAAATTCATACTCCCCATGTCCAGTACACTAACCAAAACAATAACTCAAATGCCTACAATCCATGAAACCCTCCCCTCAATTACCAAATACTCCACCAAATACCTACAACTCCCAAAATAACCATCTCAATATCACTAACCCACATAACTATACCCTCATATACCCAAATGTCATTCCACATGTCCAGCCTCCACTCGTCCAGAGTATGCCACCTGCTACTTTCCATGCTATACTAGAGCCATATACCGCCCTTCGAGAAAGCCCCGAGCTTGACCACTATGAGGAGAAGGAGAAGGAATTAAGGGTTACAGAGAAGAAGCATGATCATGACATGGCACAAATAAAAGAAGAAATAGCGAGGATCAGAGAGCTACGAGGCTCATCTTATGAAAAAGGTTATGACTACGATGATCTCTGTATCCATCTAGAGATGGACCTCAAATGGATTTAAGACTCCCAAGTTTGAGACCTTCAACGGTATCGAAAATCCTGAATCCCATTTAAGAAGCTATTGCGATCAAATGGTCGGTGCCTGAAAGAACAATGCTCTATTAATGAGGCTGTTCAGCCGAAGTCTGAGCGGAGAGGCTTTAGAATGGTTCACCTCTCAAATACTGAAGAAGTGGTCTAGATGGAGTGATCTAGCCAGAGACTTCACTCAAAGGTTTGAGTACAATGTGGAAGTCATCCCAAATCGATATTCTCTAGGACGTATCAGGCAGAAGTCGAACGAGGACTTAAGAGACCATGCCTATCGGTGAAGAAAGGAGGTGGTGAGAGTTCGGCCTCATATGACCGAAGAGGAGATAAGCGCGGTGTTTATGCACTCTCAAGAGTCAGAGTTCTATGAAAAAATGATATCAGCAGTCAAAGCAAAGTTTGCCGACCTAGTCAAGATCGGCAAAATCGTAGAAGAAGGTCTTCGTAGCGGCAAAATTGCCAGGGCCTCCTCCAGCTCCATAAAATCCTCAACTAATTTTTTATACTCAGCCTATTTACCAAGCTCCACAACTAAATATGCAGCCCATTTACCAAGCTCCCCAACCAAATGTGCATCCCACTTACCAAGCTCCTCCCAAAAACTTCCAAGTGTATCAGAAAGCTCCCGAGAATTAGAACAATCGCTAGGTTCCCCCTCCCACCAATGCTAATCTCCCTCTTCCAAACTTGGAAAAGAAAGTTCTGCAAACTTTTACTCAACTAGCCGAGACCAGAACCTAACTGTATGAAAGATTAAAGGTTGTCTAATTTATTCAGCCTATTCAGCACAAACCAGGCAACACCAATTCTTGTTTTTTTAAAGTTAATCGGTATTGTGCTTACCACTCCGGGGGCGCCAAACATAGTACCGAAGATTGCATTAACCTGAGGCACAAGATTCGGGATTTGATTGATCAAAATTTGGTCACATTACAGATAGCGCCACCAAATGTTAACAATAACTCGCTCCCAAATCACGGGGGAGCCACCATGAACATCATAGAGATAGACGAAGAATGGGTTGTAAGCAAGTCTATAGTGCCAGTCGGTCCTAGAAAGCCAGAAAAGTTGGAAAAATCTGTGGCTTCCTTGAGTATTGTGGAGAAGCCGAAATTTATTATGTTAGCAGCACCTCAGCAAGCTTTTGCTTTGGTACCAGCAGAAAAGGAGTTCATAGTTGAGGCCGCCGCAGCCGATGGTATGACAAGGTCGGGAAGATGTTATATCCCCAACGATCTAGTCAATGATACTTACAAAAAAGACCAACAGAAGAGACCAATCACTGAAGGTGAAGTGGAAGAATTTTGGAGAAGAATGCAGTCAAAGGAGTACTCCATCGTGAAGCATTTGGAGAAGACCCCCGTCCAGATTTCTATTTGGGCGTTTCTCTTGAGTTCCATTACCACCGACAGGCATTACTCAGTGTCCTAAATGAAGCTTATGTACCAACAGTACTAGCACAGAAAATCTGACTGCCATGGTGAGCCGAGTCTTAGGAGGCCACAACATCTGCTTTAGTGACAATGAGTTGCCTTTTGAAGGCATGATGTACAACAAAGCCTTGCATATCACTATCATGTGCCAAGAGAAGATTGTGAACAAGGTATTGATAAATGATGGAGAAGGGCTGAACATCTGTCCATTGTCCACACTGACCCAGTTAGAGTATGATCTGGGGAAGATTCGCTAGAGCAGAGTCAACATAAGAGCCTTTGACGAAGGCCAAAGGGACACTATTGGAGAAGTTAGCATGTACATCCAGATGGGACCTGACGAGTTCCATACGGAGTATCAAGTCATGAATATTACCACCAGTTATAACTTGCTTCTGGGAAAACCATGGATCCATGAGGCTGGATCCGTACCATCAACTTTGCACCAGATGGTAAAGTTCATTTGGGAGGAACATGAGGTGGTGATCCACGAAGAAGGAAGTCACTTGAGCCATCCTATTGGTTGTGTCCCTGTGATTGAAGAAGTCTCGAGGAGAAACGATTTCTACACCGTAGAGATCGTCAATGCCACTAGAGAGGACCTTGCTCCTCAAATTCCCATGCTTCCAATCTATAAAATGCTTGCAACCACGATGCTAAGGAGCGAATACGAGCCAGGTTTTGGGTTGGGAAAGAATTCTGATGGTATGACAGAGCCCTTGAGCATCCTCAGACAGATGACTAGGCATGAATTAGGGTATGTGGATCGAAAGGACAAGGTGAGGGTCAAAGAGAAAAAGCAGTCGAGACCGCCTAAACCCCTCCCTCACTTGTATCAGTCATTCCCAGTGCATATAGGTCCTCCAAGTGACGGGTTAGAGGATGGAATGGAAGATCTATTCGAAGAATGTGATGTTATAACAGAAGAAATCCTTGAAGCAGCCATGATCAGGGATGCTAGGCTTGGCGAGAAATTACACAGAACTGGGCCGCAACTCCTTTTATGACTTTCCATTTGTCTGGGTAGATAATGACTTTATTTTATGCAAATCGGTGATGGTCCAGATGAGGCACCGTGACCCACCCTTTATGTCTCAATTTCCTCGTACTGTTTTACTATTTTCCAAAAGGCATGAACCTATATTTATGCGGGTTGTAGCCACAGTTTGTAAATATTTTTAGAATTTTAACGAAAGCCTCTTTATTTTGGAAACATTTATCGTTCAAAATTATATTTACTTGTTATTATCTAACTCATTTTGTTTTGGTTTCAGTAATAATAAATTAGAATCTGCCACTATCATGTCATGTCAAGAGCTTAACAAACAAACTGAGTTAGACGATGATGATTTTGAGGAATACGATGAAGAAACCATGATTCCTAAACAGTTGACAGAGGAACTAAAAGACTTTGAAAATCGAGAAAGGCCCAACCTAAAAGAAACCGAGACGGTCAATCTAGGAGATGGCTAAGAGGTCAAAGAAACCAGAATTAGTGTCCATCTGACAGAAGCACAGAAAAGGGAACCCATCAAATTGCTCCAAGAGTACATCGACATATTTGTTTGGGCCTACAGTGACATGCTAGGGTTAAGCACATACATAGTCTCTCACAAGTTGCCTATCAATCCAGGGTTTGATCTGGTCAAGCAAGAGACTCAAATGTTCAAACCCAATCTGAGTTTGAGAATGAAGGAAGAAGTTACCGAACAGATCCATTCTGGAGTAGTAGAGGTCACAAAGTATCCGACTTAGTTAGCTAACATTGTCCCAGTGCCTAAGAAGGATATAAAGATCAGAATTTGTGTCGACTATCAGGACTTGAACAAGGCCAGTCCCAAAGATAACTTTCCATTTCCCAATATCCACATCCTTATTGACAACTGCGCGAAGCATGAAATGCAGTCATTCGTAGATTGTTTTTCTAGGTACCACCAGATCTTAATGGATGAAGGAGATGTAGAGAAAACAACCTGCATTACACGTTGGGGCATTTATCATTACAAGGTGATACCGTTTGGTCCTAAAAATGCAGGTGCCATGTTAATGAGAGCCATGACGGCTCTATTCTATAACATGATTCACAAAGAAATTGAAGTGTACGTGGATGATGTGATCATCAAATCCCTTGAGAGTTCGGACCACTTGACTCATTTAAGGATGTTTTTTGATCGGCTACGAAAATACAATCTGAAGTTGAACCCCACCAAGTGTGCTTTTACGGTACCAACTGGCAAGCTGTTAGGCTTCATAGTCAGTAGGAGAGGCATCGAGCTCGACCCTTCGAAGATCAAAGTAATTCAGGAGTTGCCTCCCCCAAAAACCAAGAAAGAAGTCATGAGTTTCTTGGAAAGGTTGAATTACATTAGTCGGTTCATAGCCCAGTCATCGGTTATTTGTGAACCTATCTTCAAGTTGTTGAAGAAAGATGCGCCAACCAACTGAACTGAGGAGTGTCAACAAGCTTTTGATCGTATCAAGAATTACTTGTCCAGCCCACTGGTATTGGTCCCTCCAAGAGAAGGAAACCCATTGTTGTTGTATCTGTCAGTCTCAGAAAATGCATTTGGGTGTGTCCTAGGGCAACATGATGAAAGTGGAGAGAAAGAACGAGCAATTTATTACTTGATCAAGAAGTTCACTCTGTACGAGACTCTTTATATGTTGCTAGAAAGGACCTGCTGTGCTTTAACTTGGGTTGCCCAGAAATTGAGACATTATTTGTCGTCCTACACGACGTATCTTATTTCTAGAATAGACCCTCTAAAGTACATATTCCAAAAGGTCATGCCTACGGGAAAATTGGCCAAATGGCAAATGTTGCTAAGTGAGTTCGACATTGTATATGTGACTCATAAAGCAATCAAAGGATAGGCCTTAGCGAATCACTTAGCGAAAAATCCGATTGATGAAGAGTATGAACCACTCCAAACTTATTTCCCAGATGAAGAGATTTTGTTCGTAGGCGAGGATATTGCAGAGTCATACCCTGGTTGGAGATTGTTCTTCGATGGTGCGGTCAATTTCAAAGGATCGGGAATTGGCGCAGTCTTGGTATCAGAAACTGGTCAGCATTACCCAGTGACGGCCAAAATTTGCTTTCCATGCACTAACAATATGGACGAATATGAAGCTTGTATTCTCGGCATTCAATTGGCTATCGATGACTCTAATTTACTAATTCACCAAGTCCAAGGTGAATGGGCTGTGAAAACCCCCAAGATAGTGTCGTACGTGAAGCTAGTACGAAGTCTGTGCAAGAGGTTCAGATAGATCGAGTTTAAGCATACTCCGAGGATTCATAATGAATTTGCTGACGCTTTGGCAACCATATCTTCCATGATTCAGCACCCTGACCAGAATAACATCGATCCATTGGTGATAGGTTTGAAAGAATAACCTGCACATTTGTAACACCCCGGGTATTTAAGGTTGTTCTTCGTCCCGTATCGACGGCTTATGAGCCTAAATTTGAAAATTTTATTAAACAATGCACGTATTCGAGAACATGTAATTTAAATTAGATTTTGGGGAAAAAGTATTACTATAAGATGAGCATTCACTATTAAGTTTACAACACATTCCTTTTCAATGGTAAGTGATAAGTGATATTATTATTACTACTATTTTTAGTAAGGGAGCACTCACGTGATGAGTCACAAGTACTATGTCTATTCATTAGCATGTTAGAGTAAGCATATACAAGTATAGTACTTGATTATTATTTAGCATCAAATATACTAAAATGGAAGTAAGCCCACTGCCACTAACTTATTTTTATTATAAACAAGGTGAGCTACTTATCTTATATACTAGTGGCACGGGCCCAACACATATTCATAATTTTGTTCTCCTCAATAGGTGGTTTGCATAAGAAATTCTAAATAATTTTTATTTGAAAATGAAATTTGAACCCTAATAATTCAATTTAATTAGGTAGCTAAAACTCATTGATTTTTTTGGTTTAGAAAATTTGGAAAATAATTTTTTTTTCTTTTACATTTCCTTTTCAAAAAGTGCATCTTAGGAATGCAATTTCTTTTTTCATTTTTGCTAACTTAAAATAAAATATTTACTTATGAAATTTACATTGTAATAGCTTACTACTTTCAAATCAAAATGGAGACTAATGTTTTGTTAATTCAAATCAAAAGTAAACTTAATATTTGTTATGATCCAAAAGGTACGAAATATTATTTTCTCTATCCCAATTTATGTCGCACATTTTTTTTAGTATGTCTCAAAAAAATTACTTTTTATAATTAAAAAAAATAATTTTAAAATTTTTCATTTATTCTTAATGAGATGATTGATAATCACATAAATAGTTAAAGAATATTTTAGATCATAAATTTTAAAAAATTTAACTTCTTTATTAAATTTTGTGTCAAATCAAACGATAACACATAAATTGAAAATGTAACACGTTTACAGCTGTGGCTATCCCTCATATTCTACTGCATATGACATCACTTTAAGTCAATCTCTTAAAGACATACAAAAGTGACTATTTACAAAAATGTACAATGTAACTTATGTAATAAGATAAAATAGTAAGGGAGAAAAAGTTACCTGCAAAAAGAATAACATATAGGACACAAATACGATAAATAAAAAGCTACTCACTTTTTTAGTCAAATAGCATAATAGCACAAACGTTGATGCCTAAATTATAAAACTACTAAGCAACAACTTTGTGTTATACCTGGACAGCCCTCATGGTCGGCAAGCATGTCGACCATGAGCTGCTCATCCCCATTTATATATAAGTAATAGATATCTCTTGCAAGAGCTGCAAAATAATATAGTTCAACTTTTCCACCGCATTTAGCCTAGCATATGCAAATAGATATAACCTCCTTCTTTACTCCTTTCTCTAGGCATGCCTCTGCATCTTGAATAAAATTGCAGCCTCCGTTATTGTCCTTACTTTTCTATATACGTATATATATTTAAGAATTTGTAAGGAGAAATGGGTAGACGGAGTTCGTGGTAGCTTCAAAAAAAGCAAGTGCTAAGGTATGTAAAGGCTTCTCTTTTCTTTTCTTGGCATGATTCTTTGATATTAGAGGTTTTAAATTTATCGTGCTTTGAAGGAGCTATTCGTAGAGCTATTGGTTTTTTATGTTGTTGTATACCTCTTGTGGAGTTATTCCTTGGCATGAACCCGTATTTTGTAGTATCAGTTTCGGGTCAAGTCGGAAGTAGTAACTACATATGTAATCTTGTTGATAGGCTAACTTGGGGCGATCATATCTCCCCAAAATATAAAGATTTAGAAGGCATATTTTATATCAAATTAAAGGTCTTTGAGTCTAGTTTCTGGAATATCAAACCGTTCATCCATAAGACGTCAGAGCAAAATGTTATGACCATTTCATCACACTGTTTGTCCAGAATCGGGCAAGGCCGAAATTATCATAAAGTTGTGTTTTGACGTAGTTTTGATGTAGTAGTGTGGTGGGTCCTTCCGACAACTTGTTTATCTTGGTATTTTGAAGCTTTTGTCGAGATAATATCCCTCCTATGACTCTCCTTCGTAATTCTACATTCTAGAATCATTTTTATAAATTTTTGAGCCAAGAAGTGGTGTTCTGGATATCATGGCTCTAGGAAGCCCCTCTTCACGTTAAGTTGGGTTAGCATTGTCATATATATTGATAGTGTTAAGGTGTTGGAGGAATTGGTGAGTTGGTGTGCTTCTTTTTAGAGTCACGTACAGTGATTGTTGGATTAGATAACGTAAAGCATACCTTGTTATATTGTCTCGAGAGCTCGCCGCTCTTGCGAGGTATTGGTAGCCTCATCGTGTTGATATTAGCTATTGTTTTGGTAGAGCTTTATACCGACACCTTTGACACTTCAATTGAATAGGTTTGTTGAGGCCACTCTTCCTCTTGGCATGTTCTTCTATAGTCTATAATGTGATAAGTCTAGCTTACTAGTTTTTGCTCGAGAAAGAAGTTCTATAATTGGATAAGGATTCCTAGTAAGGATTTGGAAATTCTATCAATAGTTGAGGCTAGAAATAGCTCAACTTAAGAATTCCTCATCTAAGAGTGAGGCTAGAAATAGCTCACCCACTTAAGTCATTTGGTTGTATTGTTGCTATGTCCCCATCAGAAGCACACCCCTAGTCTTTCCATCCTTGATAGTTAAAAATTATGTTACTCGTTGTCTTGCATATTAAGTCAAATACTTGTTTACACTTTTTCCAATTTTTTTATTTGCTATACAACATGCATGCTCTTGCAAATTAATTTATGAATCTTGGTAAATCTCTACTCTAATCCTCGTGGATTCGACCCCCATTCTCATTGAGTAATTATTTTGCGACGACCATAGCCACCTCCTTAATTGGAGAGTTATTTTGGACGTCATCACCTCGCTGTGTGGTCCAAGGGTCGCAGGTCCGACTGCACCAGATACAACAACACACAACAAAACAACCAATCCTACGGACTTGGAATCGACCCTCGGAACTCATCCAAAATCCCACGAACACAATCCGACTATGCTACTAGATCAAAATCGACGTTTCAAACATAATAGAATAATCAAAATACTAAACTAAGGTTGTTATCAACGTATGTTGATTGATGTCAACTCTAGGCCATAAACTTTTAACCTTTCTACCAACTACTCAAAAATCATTTGAACACCTCAAAACTCAAACCAAAGATGCCACTAACCTAAAAATAACATTTTGGAGCTAACAAAAACTGATGGAATTCTCATATGACCTCAAAATCTCTAAATGTTGATCAAAGTCAACTATACCAACACCAAAACCTTCCAAAATAAAAAAACACTCATAGAACCCAACCAAAAACCTCGAGAATCGTGTCACCCACTCTTGCAGACCACAAACACCATAACACAATTATAAGGAGGGGCAAAATGATCAAAATACATTAAAAGTAAAAAAAAATACTATGAGGATTGTTACATCATTCACCATAAAATACACGGTCATCCTCAAATATAAGAGTAATGAAGGTATCTAAACTGTCGAAAAGTTGAGTATGTATACTCGCATGTCTGACTCTACCTTTCAAGTAGCCTTCTCAAGAGGATGATGCTTCCACTGAACCTTTACTGATGTTATCTTCTTAGATTTTAACTTTCTAGTCTGTCTATTCAAAATGGCTATAGGCTCCTCTTCAAAGGTCAGGTTCTGATCCAAATTCACTAAATCCCACTGAATCACATGAGAACCATTAGAATGATATTTCTTCAATAATGAAACATGAAAAAGTAGATGCACAACTGAAAGGCTCGAAGGTAAAGCCAACTCATAGGCCACCTCCCCAACATGCCAAAGAATCTCAAAAAGACTAATAAATCGTGGACTAAGATTGTCCTTCTTCGCAAACCTCATCACACTCTTTATGGGCAATACCTTTAGCGAAATTCGCTCTCCAACCATGAAATCTAAGTCAAAAACTCTTTGGTCGGTATAACTCTTTTACCTATTCTGGGCTGTCAAAAGTCGATCTTGTATCAACTTCACTCTATCCATCAAATCCCGCAACAAGTCCGTTCCCCAAGGCCTAACCCTAAAGGATTCAAACCACCCAACTCGAGATCTACACTCCATCCCATACAAAGCCTCAGTGGTGCCATCTGAATGCTGGAACGGGGAACTGTTGTTGTAAGCTACCAAAGGCACTGATTGCAATGACAACCAAAATCAATCACACATGTCCAAAAAATATCCTCCAAAACCTGAATAGACCACTGTGACTGACCGTTTGTCTGTGGGTGAAAAGCTGTACTCATCTCCAACTGAGTTCCCAACTCTTGCTGCATAGAACTCCAAAAGTGCAATGTAAACTGAGTAATTCTATCTGTAATGATGGAAATAGGCACACCATGCAATCGAATTATCTTTCAAATGTAGATCTTAGCCAACTTCTCTGCATTGTAGTTCACCTTCACTAGAACGAAATGAGCTGATTTGGTCAATCTATTCACAATCATCCAAATGGAGTCAAACTTTCCCAAAGTCTGAGGCAAACCAACCACAAAGTTCATAGCGATACGCTCCCACTTTCACTCAGGTATAAACATCCTCTGAGTTATATCATCCGACCTCTGGTGCTCAAACTTCACTTCCTGACCATTCAAACACTTAGTCACAAACTCCATGATATTCCTCTTCATCCTACACCACCAATAATACTGCTTCAGGTTATGATACAGTTTGGATGCCCCAGGGTGAATAAAATACCTCGAACAATGAGTCTCATGCATGATCAATCTAGTCAAGTCACCAACTCTAGGAACACAAATTCGACCTTTGATCCTCAAAACACCACCCAGATAAAAAATTGCTTCCTTAGCTTCACTACTCAACACTTTATCCCGAATGATACATAACTTCCCATTCTCAAACTGCCTATCCTTAATCTGTTCCAACAACAAGGATCGTTCCTCAACACAATCAAGAACTCTACCAGGCTCGAAAATATCAAGCCTCATAAAGCTATTGGCCAAACACTGAATATCCATAACCAAAGGTCGCTCCTTAGCCACCAACATAGCAAGACTACCCATACTCACCGCCTTCCTACTCGAGGCATCCGCCATGACATTGACCTTGTCTAGGTGATAAAGAATAGTCATGTCATAGTCCTTGAATAACTCTAACCACCTGCGCAGTCTCAAATTCAAATCCCTCTAGCTGAAAATATACTGAAGGCTACGATGATCGGTGAACACCTCACAATGATCCCATACAAGTAATGCCGCCATAACTTCAAAACAAACACTACAACCGCCAACTCCAAATCATGAGTGTGGTAGTTTTTCTCATGAGTCTTCAACTTCCTCAAAGCATAGGCTATTACCTTTTTCTTTCCATATCAAAACACCACCAAGCCAACTCCCAAAGTATCACAATACACAATAAAACCTTCATCTTCCACAGGTAAGGTCAAGATAGGTGTTGAAGTCAATGAAGCCTTGAGCTTTTAAAAGCTTGCCTCACACTCATTGTTCCACTAAAAAGCAACATTCTTCTGAGTAACTTGGTCAATGGAGCCGCAATAGAATAGAAACCTTGCATGAACTGTCTATAATATCCATCCAAACCCATAAATCTCCAAATCTCGGTAGGTGAGGTACGCCTAGCCCACTCTTGAACCACCTCAACCTTGGACATATCGACCATAATATCATCCTTGGTCACAACATGCCCCAAGAATACTATGAACTAAGCCAAAGATCACACTTCGAGAACTTAGCATATAATTTCTCATCCCTTAGCCTCTGGAGAACAATCCTTAATCTCTTCACATGATCTGCCTCACTCTTAGAATATACCAAGATATCATCAATGAACACAATAACAAAGGAATCAAGATAAGGCCGAAACACTCCATTCATCAACTCCATAAATGCCGCCAGGGAGTTGGTCAACCCTAAAGCCATAACCAAAAACTCATAATGACTATATCGGGTCCAGAAAGCCCTCTAAGGGATATTCAAAGCCCTAATCCTCAATTGATGGTAACCTGACCTCAAGTCTATCTTTGAAAACATCAAAGCACCGTGGAGCTGGTCAAATAAATCATCAACACGTGGAAAAGGATACTTTTTGTTGATGGTGACCTTGTTCAATTGTCGATAATCAATACACATCCATATAGACACCTTTTTTTTCTTCATAAACAACACAGGAGCACCCCAAGGTGAAACATTGAGCCTAACAAATCCTCTACTCAATAGGTCCTGAACCTGATTCTTCAACTCCCTTAACTCTACCGGAGCAATCCTATAAGGAGGAACATTGATGGGCTTAGTGTCCGACTCTAACTCAATGCCAAAATCAATATCTCTATTTGGAGGAATGGTTGGTAAATCCATAAGAAACACATCCTGAAACTACCTAACCACTCTCACTAACTCCAAAAGAGGTATGTCAGTGCTAATATCATGAACATATGCCATGTAAGATAGATACCCCTTCTCAATCAAACGTTGAGCCTTAAGGAAAGAAATTACCCTCTTTGGATACTGTCACGACCCAACCCGTCGTGAGTGGCACCCACCCAACCCCCGGATGAGCGAACCAATAGAGTTCCACCCTGGCCTAGACTAACAGCCTAAACCAGCAAGCATAATGAAAACTAGCAATAGAAATAAGATCACTAATCAAAAACTTATCATTAATAATAAACTGCGGAAATTTCCCACCTAGGAACTGAAAGTCATCGTACCAAACATCAATACCAAATTTAGAGTACGGAGATGCAACCCCAAACAAAATAAGAATATTTTTTAAGTCCGAACAAATGGACTAAAACTCTAATAATAATCCTAAGGTAGCTCGAATCGACAGCTCACCCTGAAGATCAGAAACGTCGGTGCTAAATCTGAGGTCTCGTCTCAGCCGTTGGAAGATTTCCTGTACTCACCAAAAGAAAGACAAGTGCAGTATCAGTACACCACCACTGTGTACTGGTAGGATCATCAGCCAGTATTCAAGAAAACAGTATATAAATAGTACACAAAATCCAGTAACAAGTATGGAAAACATGCAACAATATCACAAGCATCTCTAGACTACAGGTCTCTACCTAGCTTGTTACCGCATGAATCCATCTCTTACAGTTCTATTCCACCAACAAGAATTACCATAACCACACCTTACCGTCTATCTCGGACCCACCCTGGAATCCCCTCTAGACAACTACCACAAGAAGTGATTACCCGGACTAAACCAAAACCAATTCAACAGTCATACAACAGTTCTCAGCCACTCAAGGACCACCAATCAATAGCACTTTTCGATAACAACCCGGTCCACTCACGGAACCAATATCAAGTATCACATTCAGTAAAATAACCCGGTCCTCTCACGGAACCAATATCAACCAATGCAATACAATAATCAATAAAACAGTGCAAGATGCAATAAAGTAAACTCGTACCAGGCATGGTACTTGTGCCAACCGAATGTTATACTCGTACCAGGCCTGGTACGCGTGCCAACCATGTGTTATACCCGTACCAGGCGTGGTACCCGAGACAACTGAATGTAAACAACAATAGTCAATAAAATGAATGCACACCCCTTGTAAAGCCAACAAGTAAAAACCATAACATAGACTGTAAACCAAACTTAGACATTCCACACAAATCCCCCAAGCAATGTAATGCACACAATTACTTAGACAACGAGTACAATGAATATACACATTCGCAGAAATACGAAAGCCATCACCTACCTCGAATGTTCCAAGCTCTATTCAACCCGAGCTTTCCCGTGTTCTGGATTCCTCTCACGTTCTTGGTCTAAAAATAACACATAATGCATACAATTAACATACAGGCCTATACATTACCCAGATTATACCAAATCCCCAAACCCCAGGCCACCCATGATTATCCCCCCTTTTTTCCAGGCTTTTCCACCGTTAATTCTCCTAGTCTTATCATTTTTTATGGAAAAAACAGGAAATTAAACAGTCTGTGATCATTTTAACGTACCTAAATCAACACCCAAGAACATACATGTTTGGAACCCCCTTCTTCCCCTAATTTCATCATCCCTAGGTCATTCCAAGCTTCCCCAATTTCCCTCCTAGCAATTCTACCGCATAGGAAATGTAGTACAAAGTGTGGGGAACGAAAACCTTACCTTAGGAATGATTTTTGGCAGAGGAATGAAGAAAATCGCCTGAATTCGCCCAACCGTTCTCCCAAAACAAACTTATGAAATTCTGATGTTTTGAGAGCTGTTTTTACATTAAAAACCCATCGGCCCGCTATAGCAGTCCCTGCTATAGCGATCCCCGCTATAGCGATCCCCGCTTCGCTATAGCGATCCTGCTATAGCGGTCTTAAGTGAGTTGACCGCCCCTTGACCACCGCTATAGCGGTAATTTCTACCGCTATCGCGTGTGACAACGCTCATCACGGGAAGAAAGTCCATAAATTTTCCAGTTTGTCCATTTCACAACACACTTGGTTCCCTCGATGTGCCGAAACAACCCTTTCACGTCAAACGCGATTCTAGGAGTTTTACTTACCCAAATTTGATTCTGAAAAGTCCCCCGGACTCTTTTATGTCTTGGCTACGTGGAAAACTAACTCAATCCAAGACACCTAAAACCATTTTTACCCAGATTTCCCTAGACTCTACCTCGCTCCATAACCGGTCGAGGCTAGCCTAGCCCATAATTTCAAACTCCTAAACCCGGAGTTTTCTAACTCTAAAACTTGGCACGATTGAACTACCCATAACGACGGACCCGATCATTACAGATACGAACTCTGAGTACCCTTCCACTCAAACCTTGGTACACCTGGCATAATTAAGGTGAGCGTAGCATGATACAGAGAAAGACAATCCATACCCAGAATGACATCAAAATCTATCATATCAAGAATAATCAAATTCACCCAGGTATCATATCCCAATAGAGTCACAACACATGATCGGTACACCCGATCCACCACTAAAGAATCACCTACTGGATAGCAACGCGGATAGGCACAGAAAGAGACTCACACATCATATCAAGACCAGATGCAAAGTAAGAAGAAACATATGAGAAAGTAGAACCGGGATTAAATAACACTGAAGCAGGACAATGGCATACTGAGACGATACCTGTGATAACAACATCTAAAGACTTTGCCTCGGGTCTATCTAGAAAAGCATAACACTGATCCCTATCCCCCCTGGCTGAACCACACCTCTACCACCACCTTGCCAGTTGGTGGTGCACCCTAGTCACTCGAGATCCACTCAGTCCCCTAACTGGGGGTGCTGCTGCGCTGTTCAAAACCTGAGATGTCGACCCCCACCTCTAAGCCTGGGATAATTTCTCTTGAAATGTTCAGGACTACCGCACTCATAGCAAGACTTGGGAACCATCATCTACTGAGAAAACCTGAGTAACCATAATGACCATCATGACATGAGAACCTCTGACAAGAACTATGGGAAGTCTGCATTGGGCTAAAAGAGTCCCGCTCGAAATATCCTTCCTCAGACGCCTGAAGGGCTGCCTAAACTGGTCTACCATGCTGAAGACGGAAATCCCTCTTGAAGGAATCCCTCTTTCGAATGAGGTACCACTGAACTAGCCAGAAGTGCGGGACCTCTTGTCCCTCATATCTCCAAAATCCTCACAGCGCATAAGCTCAAACTCATTGGCCGCCTCAATGAGCCTTTGAAATATAGCCCCTAACTAAGTTGTTGAATATACTGTCTCCCGGATCCTAAAAGTAAGATCCCTCACAAACTGGCGAATCCTCTCAGTCTCATCCGGTAAAATCACTGAGACATGGTGAGACAAGGAATATAATTGCGTCTGATACTCGGTCACTAAAATCCCATCCTGAGTCAAATGCTCAAATTGATGCCTACGATCCTCCATCAAGCTACGAGGAACAAATCGATCAAGAAAAACTTGGGCAAATGACTCCCAAGTCATAGGAGGAGATCCTGCAGGTTTAGAGTCAACATAAGAACACCACCATTGCTTGGCGGGACCATGAATCTGCACGGCTGTGTAATCAACCCTGCGAGACTACACTAATCACACACTCTGAAGCCTCTCATGACAACTCACTAAAAACTCGTAAGCATCCTCAGTCTAATTACCCTGAAACTGAGGTGGATCCATTTTTCTAAACCTCTCAAACCTCCTCTGCTCATTATTCGACATCACCGGTCTAATCACTTCCGCATCTCCCACACACGGTAACAACATACCATCAAACCTCGTTGTTGTAGTCGCTGGCTGACCCGCTGGTCCATCAAAAATGGGAATAAGCTGCTGATCTGGAGTCTGAGCCCCAACTCTAGTCTAAGAACCCTCTGGAGTACCAGTCACACCACCACTTTGAGTTATTCCTGTTGACATCCAATTTTGTCTCTCCGTGATTAAAATTAACGTCTCTAGGTCTCCTGATCGTTAAAGAGCACAAAATATATTTTTTTACACATTTTTCTTGAAATATAATAATTTATTGATAATCATCCTTGTTTTAGGAGTCTTATCAATTTATTGATATATTTTTATTTTTTTTCCAATTCATTGATAATTATTCTTAATTTCATAAATATTAGAATCTTTTATCAATTTATTGTCACATTTTTACTACCTTACAATTTAGGGATAATTATCCTTTATTTTGTCAATATTAAGATTTTTATTAATTTATTGCCATCATATAATTTTAATAATCTTAAATTTTTTACAATCATCTGCTCACGTACACAATACAAATACTACAATTTCAATTATATTAAACACATTATATTATATTTTATTTTTACATTTTTTATAGTCACATACCGATGCACATATTTTTGTACGCATTATTTATATTTTTCATACATTCTGTAAATGAAAGAAGTCGAAACAATTAATTATAAATACAGAGTAAAATTTTGGTCAACTCAAAGTCTTGTCACCTTTTAAAAAGGTGACATCTGATGTGACTAAGTGCGGCTTTTACCCTTTAGGTAATGAGTTTTTGTTTATTGGTTAAAAAGGATAGTAATCCGTTGGATATTAATCGAGAGACGAAAAGGGATAGTCTTTTATTTTTGGGGAAAAAGGAGCGGTCATTTTGCACTATAAATAAAAGGAAGAGGGTTAATTATTTGAAAAACAAAAAACACATTCACACACACTCATATTTTTAGATTTTGGTAAATCTTTCTCTCTCTCATTTTCTCTTCAAAAGAGCCAAAGAGCTCTCTTTCTCTCTCTCTCATGTTTCTCTCTGTGCGCTCCACCACCAGTCAGCAACCAGAGCTCCGGCGAAGCTCAACAACACCACCACGCTGCTCCTCCTTCTTTCTCCCTTTCCCTCCTCTTCTCTTCGCTTCCTCCTTCTCCCTCGTCACTGCTACGATGAAAAATGATCAGATCTGGTTGGATTTTTCTTTTTGACGTTGCTCCGGTGAAATTCGTGGAAGCAACGTCATGCGTCTTAAGCGTACCATCATTGACGCCATCTCCGTCTCCTTCTGTTTTTGTTCTTAAAATTTCAGATCTGACTGGAGAACATAGAGGTACTGGAAAACTCCATTAACGGTGACCTCCATGAACTCCGACGACCTTTGCTCCAATTTTTATGTTTATATAAGTATTTTTTTCAGATCTGAATGAATTTTACAATTTTGGTGATCTTTTTCTTGTTTGGACGGAGTTTTTGGAACTCCCACAACCTTGTGTTGCTCCGTCAAATGGTTACTTCACGCTCACTGTTATTTATTTATTTTGGCTACTGATTATTATTGTTTAATTGTTGTTAAGCTGCTCGTTTTCTGACCTATTTTGTTGGCTCCGATGAAGCTGCTACGGAGCCATTACTCTCATAGTTTTGACATTGTTTGACCACTGTTTCGCTGCTTGTAGACTGATATTTTTCTATTTTTGCCTCCTTAATACTCTTTACATTTTTATACTGATAAAAGAACAAATACTACACCAATTGGCTAATGAAAAAACTCCCGTCGATTTTTGAGTCCTCCACAATAAAAAAGACGCATATATATATATATATATATATACGTAGCGAAAAAAATAAATTTTGGGCGATGGCGAAATTTTTAATATTACAAAGACAAAATAAAAAGTTTTATGATTCGTATCTTGGCGAGGTGGTCTCGGATGGCCAACTGATGCTTCACAGCCATGGCGTATCTAAAACTTAGTACAACTACATATTTGAGTCCACACTATAATAAAATTTTATTTTCTTATATTTACATACATATACGTATTGCTTTAATTTATTTTTGATAAATATTTAATTGTTATTGATATTTTTACTAAGTGTTTATATAGGTAGGTGAAGCTGCTTCTCGAAGACAACAATTAAAATGAGTTTGAAGATCTCCCAAGATTTATTGCTTTTATTTAAATTCTTGTAATTGTATAAAAGATAAAGTATAGTGAAAACTTAATTTTCTAAGCTTTGGGGGTGTCCTTTTATTTACTTATTCATTATTACGCGCATAGGCAAAACTTATGCCGTGAATACTTTACAAACAAATTAGTTTAACTTAAGTAATTAATTCACATTTTATCTTACATAAATATTAGGACGTCTTTTCTTTTTAAATCTTTTTTCTAATTAGTTTTACTTAAACTTTACAAATAATCCTTTTACATAATCTTTTATTAAAAACACTTTTAAAAAAAATTAATACTCTTTTCTCATTCTTAAATTCATTTTTCTTGCAAAAGTGAAGCAATATTTACATAATGAAAAAACGCAAGTCAGTCAATATAATCATTGTACAATCCTTTCGGTATATTTTTTTATACATCTTTTACAATCCTTACTCAATATATTTATTCTTACATTATTTGTACTTAGACATATATTACTTACACATTTTTCTTATATATATATATATATTTCGTAGTAGTATCTATTCTTTTATATTAACATATTTACACACTTTTCATATTAACTATACATTCTTTTATACTCTTTTATATACTTTCTTATATATAAATTTCATACATATTAAATTTTTTCATATATAAAAAATACATTTTTACACTTTTATGCACATATTTTAAAATTATTTTTTGCACATGTATATATATATTTTTTACTGTTCATATTTATACTTTTCAAAAATAATTTTTTACTTCCTCTCTTTAAAAAATTAAGTTTAGCTGGGTACCGCATTTGTAAATTTTGAAGGATGCCTAACACCTTCCCTTCAGAATAACTTGAACCCTTACCTAGAATCTCAAATGATTTTCGCAGATTAAAATGCGAGTCATACATATCAATAAATCAAAATAGGTTTCCTTATTTTCCTTAAAAATTAGGTGGCGACTCTGTACATAATTAAATTCTTTTAGAGTCCAGAAGTTGTGCTTTATCTAACCTTGGTAAAAATAAGACATGACAGAATGGCGACTCTGCTGGAGAAGCAATCAGGTTCTAACCATCATAGACTCAATTTTTTTAATTGAGGGAGGTATTTCTATTCACATTTTTATATATTGATTATTTAATTCTTCAATTATTTTTTGCACACTGTGAATTGTATATGTTATTTGTATTGTACACATAAATATTTTAATTTTGCTTATACATAAATTCTTTATATTATTCTTTGATTCATTATTTACTTTATACTATAGATATGTATTTGAAATACTTCTACACATTATTTATTTAATTATCACCTCGTTCCTATCGAGTCTTGGACGTACACTATCACACATTGTGGTTCACGTGAGGAGTATTTCACACTCATCCAGAACTTCTTTGGATTCCTTAGTTTCAGAGTCGGCGCGTTTAAATTACTACGCGTCTTCTCGCAGTTGTTCGAATATTCCTTATCAGCTTAGGTGAATCTACTCTTAGAATCCTTAGGCCGTTGTACATACGATCATCACTTCAGTCGGATGAGTTTTTATTCTTTATTTGTTATATGTTTTTATTTTATACCTGGTTTTTATTTATTACATATTCTGCGTTTTTATATTTTTGTGCATATTTTTTAGTTTATACATATATATACACACGTCATCTTCATTGTCGTCCATTTTATCTGACGATTTTGGTTGACTTATGTTGAGCCTGAGACCTTTTCAATCCCTTACATTTGTTCTCGGTCTCTAAGACCATCCTTCATAATCTATCGTTCTTTCTCACACCCAATGTCGATCTTTACGATCACTCTTTTGGACTTCATCATTCTTTTTCAAGAAATTATCAATACAACCTTGTACATTCTTCTCACCTTTATACCATACCTTTTTCTTGTCCAAACTTTCACTCATAGCTTTACTTTTTTCAATACAATCACTCAAAATAATTATACAACACCGTACAATTATGTGTCCGTTTGAACTACGTTTTGACCTGATTCTTGTCCTGGCAAGATACGTCGGCAACCCTACATAAGGGTTCGGTCTCCCATTATTTCAAAATAATTTCTTCAGAATTTTAAAAATTGAGGAATTTTTTTGGAACAATTCAAATACGCTCTCCAAAGTTCTGCTAAGAGCGCAAATCAATAATTCCCTCAAATCCAAATCTCCCTGACATCAGTGTCAATATTGGCCTTACATTCAAACCTTCACTCGACTTTCATCCCAGAACATGGGACATAAGTTTCTTTTTTTCTCCCAAGCGTCATAGATTAAGAAATATGGCATTTTGGCCTTGACTTTCAAAATCAAGAGTTCAACACTCTCCCAGTCATTCAATTCTTTCGACAGCGGCGAAGTAATATCAAATCTTTGCCATGCTTCTCTTTCTTAGTAATCTTTTCAGCGTATTAGAGTAGTGACAAAACTCTGTCTATGTTTTCACATTCATCATCTTGATAGTCTGATCAAAGTAATTTCTAAGCCCATTATCTGCAATCGATCTCCTCTCAGTCGCCTGTCACACCTTTATTCAAAAATAACTACCAGTTCATGACAATCATACATATCACACCCACAGGTTCATTTCGAACTATGTTTTGACCTGATTCTCATCTTGATTCATCTTGGTGAGATACGCAGCAACCCTACATAAGGGTTCGATCTTCCTGCTATTCTAAAATGATTTTCCTAGGACTACAAACTGGGGCAAAGATTTTGGAACAGTCCAATGACGCTCTCAACCCCTCAAAAAATAATTAAAAGCGTCAACCAATTCTCTCAAGTCCAAAATTCAAGAATATCAATGTCACTCTTACCATAATCTCCATTCGACTTTAGTCTCAAAATCTGAGGACCTAAGTCTCTCTTTAAACCTTCCAAACACCGTAGGCCATGGAAATATGGTAAATTACTTTCACTCTCCAAATCTAAGGGTTCAACACGAGTTGACTCGTTTTCTTTACAGGCACACCTATCAAAAGACATCAAGCAATAAAAGGCGGGAAGTCGAGTCTGAAGTCCTTAGAAGTGAACACCCCTCTCCCTAAACTAAGAAGCTTTCTTCGAATACAGTATAAACAACATCATCTCTGAAACTCATGGGAGAATCACACTAATCTCCGATTTCAAATCGGATGCATCATTTGGCCGCATGGCCTAACTCTAATCCCTCTTAGTTTTATGATTAGAGAGCGACTTTAACACTATGTTATTTGATTCTTGCAGGTTAAATGATCACTGAACTTCACATGAGATAACATCTGACTTTGGACTTTTTGAGGCATCAATATTCAATAGGACGGACAAATCAGGGGAGTTTTTGATCATGTAATTACATTTTTTTTATGACTTCCCTACTTTCACTCCTTTTTTATTTCTTTACAGAGAACCGTTCCCACTTAATCGGGGACGGGTACATCAATAAGTGCCCTCGCAAACAATCGAGAAGCCATAACATGTCATCTCCAACAACAATTGGAGACAATCACAATAATGGACGGTCCCCATAAACAATTGGGAGATCACAACAATGATCATCCCCACAAACAGTCGAGAGACACTCTCATCAAGAATGTCGTCAACACCCAACATACGATGCATCACTCCGAGTTTGTCTATATCTTTGCATTATTTTTTATACATATTTTTATATTCCGATAAATATCTTAATTATTTGCCTTATATTTCTTCTAGAGGTAAATTCTTTTCTGCACATACATTTGCTACCGTATCTTCACAAACTACGCGAACCTGGTTCTCATCTCGATGAGATATGTAGGCAGCCCTTCTTGGGTTTGGTATTCCTCATTTAAAAAGAAGAGTTTGTACATACATTTTAGTCTGTATCTTCACGAACTACGCGAATCTGATTTTCATCTCGATGAGATACGTAGGCAGCCCTTCTTGGGTTCGGTATTGTTTATTAGAAAAAGAAACAAAGTTTATACATATATTTTAGTTCACATCTCCATGAACTACGCATACCTGATTCTCATCTCAATGAGATACGTAGGCAGTCATTCTTGGATTCGATATTCCTTTACAAAAAAAAAAGTTTAATTTTTTTTATTTTACATCTTATATCCTCTCCTCATGAACTACACAGACCTGATTCTTGTTTACGAAAGATACATAGGCAACCCTCATAAGGGTTCGGTCCCATTTTTTCAAAAATAAAAAGAAGAAAAAAAAATATCAAAGTTTTGACTCGGTTGGTACCAACATAATTAGAAGTGTGCATGAGAAAGAAACAAATGGTATGATGGAGAGGACCAATTTCGTGGTAAATCATAGATTCTTTTGTTACCTCTTAATGGCACCTTAGTGGCACTCAAAAAATTCTCTTGCATGCATCTAAGACAAGAACAAAATCAACCTCATCGTTTTATGTGCATTGTGTGGCGAGCATTAGATTAATTCATTGCATTGCATTGATGATCTAGAACTTGGCCTAAATATTTTTTGGGGCAAAATCCCAAGTTACACTTGATTTGAGAAAGGATCGTAGGCCTTCTTTGACCCGATTGTGCCTTTCATAACCTACCAAATAACATTATCCCTAGCATTTCCCCTTTGAGCTAAAGCCTTTTCTTTGAACAAATCACATCTTAGCCTATACCTTTTTGAGTGCTTACATGCACTACCCTCTCTTGGCCCGACCTCCCTGAGAGCACTAAAAATGTGCAAGTTACGGACGAAGATTCAAGATCAAAGATGCCAAAGGCAAAAAATGCAAAGTCCTAGAGGAATAAAGATGAAAATATGACTTTAAAGAAGGAGTAAAATCCCCCACAAATCAAGACATGGAGAAATTTCAAAAGAAAAAAAATAATGAAAAATACTCCAACAAAAGTGATGAAATTTCAAAAAAAAAGAGAAAAAGAAAAAGAAAGAACTCCAAAAGGGAAAAAAAGACTCCAACAATGAAAAGAAGTTGATACAAATGGACTACGAAACAAAGAAGATCAAGCGTCCAAATGCAGCAAATATCAAAGCACAAATACAGTGCATGCTCAAGGGAGGATTAGTCACTTTTATCCAAATAATATCCTACCCGTCCCCAAGCCTACATTACAAGCTAATAAAAATCCCTACATGATATATTTCAAGTGTTCTCACATTAGTGGATACTTACATGAAGGTCAAGCCTATGGTATCATAATTGCATGCATTGAATATCCTTCTGAGTGTGAGTGTACTTCTCAAAATGTCCTAAAATTAAAATACCCAAATGTGTAAAAACTATGACTTTCTTTCTGGAGAGGGCACTTAAAACATGAGGATGTGTATAGTTCAAAACCTTTGTTTGAGGCAGGACGAACAAATCTTGTCGATACTTAGGTACGTCTGAGGTACCACTTGAAACTATAGGAATTACCCGAATTTTATCTCAGTTAGCTGGGAAAGATGGTGGAATTCTTATGCATAAGACTAATTGTTGGTACCAACTAAAGTCAAGACATGATTTTCTTTTCAACGTTTTTACAACCAAGAAAAATAATTTCTTTCTCAGGCGCCCACCTTCAAATACGGGTATTTTTACTTTCTGTCAAGGCGCCCACCTCCAAATACGGGCATTTTACTTTTCTGTCAGGCGCCCACATTCTAATATGGGTATTTACATTTCAGTACATTTTTACAGGCGCCCACCTTCTAATGCGGGTATTTACATTTAAGTATATTTTACAGGCGCTCACCTTCTAATGCGGGTATTTTGCATTTTAAATTATATTTTAAAAGCGCCCACCTTCAAATGTGGGTATTCATTAAAAGCTCTGACACACAAATCGGAGTATGCATCAGGTCTTGGCACATAACCTAAGATTCTATTTCATCTAATGCTCTGGGACACAAATCGAAGTATGCATTAAAATCTTGGCATACAACCCAAGATTTTATTCATTCAAAGTTTCGGCACACAAACCGGAGTATGCATCTGGATTTTGGCACACAACCCAAGATTCCACTTTATTCAATGCTCTGGCACACAAATCGAAGTATGCATCAGAATCTTGGCACACAAGCCAAGATTCTATTCATTCAAAGCTCTGACACACAAATTGGAGTATGCATCAGGAACTTGGCACATAACCCAAGATTCTATTTCATTCAATGCTTCGGCACACAAATCAGAGTATGCATCGAGATCTTGGCACACAACCCAATATTCTATTTCATTAACGCTTCGACATATAACCCGAAGCTTGCATCATGATCCTGACACACAATCCAAGATCCCTTTTTCATTCGAATGCTCTGAGTAATGAATCGGAGTTTGCATCAAAGTCTCAAGAGACATGTGCTTTTACAGTTTGCATCTCATGGCCGAAAGAGTTATTTGACCTATCGTGACTTGCATTTTCAAGCACCACTATACCTACATCACACCAACATGGACGTGCAGGCGATCAGGTCTTCCATGACCAATAATCCCTCTCACATATCCAGTGTCATTAATTAAATACTTGGAGAATTTCAAAATTGACATCAACCGTTCCTTCTCACACATCCTATCATTTTTGAACTACATAGACCTGATTCTCGTGATCTCGAGATATGTAGGAAGCTCTATAAAGAGTTCAATCATTATCACATTATAATCATTCTTTTTTCCCAGCAAGTACACAATCTTGCATCCCCAGAGTCTCACAACTCGACACTGGGGCAATTTTGAAAGAGACATCGAGAATATGCGAATGCTTTTGTTCTCAAATAGTCTTTTCTTTTAATTATTTTTACAGTGTCGTCTGCTCCGAACAATAGGACAAGAGGTAATTTGCCTCAACTTTTGAACTAAACCTGGCCTGATCCTCGTGCAATTCTAGATTTGTAGGCAACTCTAAATCGGAGTTCGGCCATATTTTTATCATTATTCTTTGTCGAGCAAAATTAGTTTCATGTAAACGTTTTCGCCCAAAGATTTCTACATCATCTTTAGTCAAAAAGGGGTAACTGTTGACACCTAATTTTGGCTCTCCGTGTTTAAAATTAACGTCTTCAGGTCTCTTGATCGTTAAAGAGCACAAAATACTTTTTTTACACATTTTTCTTGAAATATAACAATTTATTGATAATCATCCTTGTTTTAGGAGTTTTATCAATTTATTGATACATTTTTATTTTTTTACAATTAATTGATAATTATTTTTAATTTCGTAAATATTAGAATTTTTTATCAATTTATTGTCACATTTTTACTAACTTACAATTTAGGGATAATTATCCTTTATTTTGTAAATATTAAGATTTTTATCAATTTCTTGTCATCATATAATTTTAATGATTGCAATATTTTTACAGTTATCTGCACACGTACACAATACAAATACTATAATTTTAATTATATAAAACACATTATATTTTATTTTCTTTTTATATTTTTTGTAGTCACATACCGACGCACATATTTTTGTACGCATTATTTATATTTTTCATACATTCCGCAAACGAAAGAAGTCGGAACAATTAATTACAAATACAGAGTAAAATTTTGGTCAAGTCAAAGTCTTGTCATCTTTTAAAAAGGTGACATCTGATGTGACTAAGTGCGACTTTTACCCTTTAGGTAATGAGTTTTTGTTTATTGATTAAAAAGGATAGTAATCCGTTGGATATTAACCGAGAGATGAAAAGGGGTAGTCTTTTATTTTTGGGGTAAAAGGAGGGGTCATTTTGCACTATAAATAAAAGGAAGATGGTTAATTATTTGGAAAAAAAAAAACAAAAAACACATTCATACACATTCATATTTTCAGATTTCGATAAATCTTTCTCTCTCTCATTTTCTCTTCAAAAGAGCCAAAGAGCTCTCTTTCTCTCTCTCACGTTTCTCTCTCTGTGCGCTCCACCACCAGTCAGCCACCGGAGATCCGGAGATCCGGCGAAGCTCAACAACACCACCACGCTGCTCCTCCTTATTTCTCCCTTTCTCTCCTCTTCTCTTCGCTTCCTCCTTCACCCTCGTCAGTGCCAAGATGAAAAATGATCAGATCTGGTTGGATTTTTCTTTTTGACGTTGCTCCGGCGAAATTCATTGAAGCGACGCCATGCGTCTTAAGCGTACCATCATTGACGCCATCTCTGTCTCCTTCTGTTTTTGTTCTTAAAATTTCAGATCTGACTTGAGAACATAGAGGCACCGGAAAACTCCATGAACTCCGACGACCTTTGCTCCAATTTTTATGTTTACATAAGTATTTTTTCAGATCTGAATGAATTTTACAATTTTGATGATCTTTTTCTTGTTTGGCCGGAGTTTTTGGAACTCCGACAACCTTGTGTTACTCCGTCAAATGGTTACTTCAAGCTCACTGTTATTTATTTATTTTGGCTACTGATTATTGTTGTTTATTTGTTGTTAAGCTGCTCGTTTTCTGGCCTATTTTGTTGGCTCCGATGAAGCGGCTACGGAGCCATTACTCTCATTGTTTCGCCACTGTTTCGCTGCTTATAGACTGATATTTTTCTATTTTTGCCCCCTTAATACTCTTTACATTTTTATTAAACTGATAAAAGAACAAATACTACACCAATTGACCAATGAAAAAACTCCCGTCGATTTTTGAGGCCTCCACAATAAAAAAGACGCATATATATATATATACACGTAGCGAAAAAAATAAATTTTGGGCGATGACGAAATTTTTAATATTACAAAGACAAAATAAAAAGTTTTATTACTCGTATCTTGGCGAGGTGATCTCGGATGGCCAACCGATGCTTCGCAGCCATGGCGTATCTAAAACTTAATACAACTACATATCTGATCCCACACTATAATAAAATTCTATTTTCTTATATTTACATACATATACGTATTTCTTTAATTTATTTTTGATAAATATTTATTTATTATTGATATTTTTACTAAGTGTTTATACATGTACGTGAAGCTACTTCTCGAAGACAACAATTAAGAGGAGTTTGAAGATCTCCCAAAATTCATTGTTTTTATTTACATTCTTGTAATTGTATAAAAGATAAAGTATAGTGGAAACTTAATTTTTGGGGGTTTGTGGGGTGTGTCCTTTTATTTACTTATTCATTATTACGCGCATAGGCAAAACTTATGCCGTGAATACTTTATAAATAAATTAGTTTAACTTAAGTAATTAATTCACATTTTATCTTACACAAATATTAGGACGTCTTTTCTTTTCAAATCTTCCTTCTAATTAGTTTTACTTAAACTTTACAAATAATACTTTTACATATTCTTTTCTTAAAAACATTTTTTAAAAAAAATTAATACTCTTTTCTCATTCTTAAATTCATTTTTTCTTGCAAAAGTGAAACAATACTTACATAATGAAAAACGCAAGTCAGTCAATATAATCATTGTACAATCCTTTCAATACATTTTTTTACACATCTTTTACATTCCTTACTCAATGTATTTATTTTTACATTATTTGTACTTAGACATATATTACTTACACATTTTTCTTATATATATATATATATATATATATATATATATATATATCATAGTAGTATCTATTCTTTTATATTAACATTTTTACACACTTTTCATATTTACAATATACATTCTTTTACACTCTTTTATATACTTTCTTATATATAAATTTTCATACATATTAAATTTTTTCATATATATAAAATATATTTTTACACTTTTATGCACATATTTTAAAATTATTTTTTGCATATGTATATATATTTTTTACTGTTCATATTTATACTTTTCAAAATAATTTTTTACCTCCTCTCTCTTTAAAAAATTAAGTTTAATCGGGTACTGCATTTGTGAATTCCGAAGGATGCCTAACACCTTTCCTTCGGAATAAATTGAACTCTTATCTAGAATCTAAAATGATTTTCGCAGATTAAAATGCGAGTCATACATATCAATAAATCAAAATAGGTTTCCTTATTTTCCTTAAAAATTAGGTGGCGACTCTGTACATAATTAAATTCTCTTAGAGTCCATAAGTTGTGTTTTATCTAACCTTGGTAAAAATAGGGCATGCCAATTCCCTCTAGCAACCCTAACACACGAATCAATGTATCCTAAAGTACTAGAGCAGCTACAAATCTAGGTGGGTCCTACCCTGGGCCCACCTCCTCAACTGAAACCTGATCATCCACAAACTCATACTCACCCTCAGGAGAATCTGCCTTAGCTGGAACATGGGAAGCTGCATGAGCTCTACCCCTAGTACGACCCCTGCCACGGACCCTACCATGCCTTCTGTCTTGTCCGCAAACACCGGCACGGGCAGTAGGAACGGGTGCTGGGATGGGATCCTGACATCTCTCTGCAGTAGAACGAGTCCTCACCATCTGTCAGAAAATGAAAAAAGAATATCAGTAATCAGGGGATCCAAATCTTCGTACGATAAGAAAGAAAGAAAGAAGTTTCCTAAAGTTCCATAGCCTCTCGAAGATAGATAACAAACATCTCAGCACTGATCCACAAGACACTACTAGACTCGGCTTGTACTTGTGAGACGAAAGAACTTAGCGCTCTGATACCAACTTGTCATGACCCAAAATTGGTCACGATGGTACCTACCACACCCCCCGCGATAGGTAAGCATACCCAATATAACTTAAAATAGAAAAAGGAAATTAAACTGAAAAGATAATGACAAAACTAAGTCTTATTTGGAATTCATAAAACAACGGTAGAGATACATGAAATAGAATCCAACCCCAAAGATTTGATAGTCACAAAGTACAATCCTCTAAGCATAGAATACAAAGAAAAGAGTCCAAATATATCTCAAAATGTGAAAATGCATAAGACTAAGATAGAGGGAGATCCAGTAGACGTCAAGGACATCAACCACTACCTTAAGAATCTCCGGAGCAAATTGCAAGACCAAACATATAGTCAACCTCCATGAAGTATCGACTCAGTACCTGCATGTAAGGTGCAGAAATAAACAAGCGTGAGTACGGGGTCATGTGTACTCAGCAGCATACTCGACTGACTCTGAATCAAAGTGGTGATAAAGACCACCTAAAACACGGATATCAAGTAAACTTCCAATACTTGCACACAGGAAAGCCAACCTAGCCTAGCAAATATTCACCAGAATATAGCAAGAACAATAACAGAGTTTATAATTTCTCACAAAAATCAATAAGGATAAACCACTATTCACGGCACACAATATCAATAACTAACAACCAAGAATGATGCGTATAGATGAAATATGATGTAATGTATGCTATAGTATACATTCGCTGCCCTGTATAGCTAGCTGAGACCCATGGGGGACTCGCGAGGTTCATATACCCACTCAGAACAGTTTTTCATCGGGCATGCAAATCATGAATCCGCCCAGAACTATTTCTCATCGGGCCACCCGAAACACTTTTCCATCAGGCATGCAAGTAAAATCAGTAAAACCACCCGGGACACTTTCCCATCGGGCATGCAAGTCAAAAATCAGTAAAACCACCCGAAACACTTTCTCATCGGGCATGCAAGTCAAAAATCAGTAAAAATCACCCGGAACACTTTTTCATTGGGCATGCAAGTCTTCTCAAATCAACCTTTCTCTAAAATAGTTCTTTAACCATGTCATGATGTGAATATGAGTGAGCATGCATGATCTCTGAAAAAAAAAGGTCATAGGATATCATAGTTCGGGCTCACAAGGCCGAATACATAAATATCTCAAAGCAGGCTCACAAGGCCAAACTTAACTTAATCACGAAGAACATGGAGGAATAGACAATTTACATAAGCATTCCGTTTTTAAAAATCCTTCTTTTAGTACACCAGAACCTACATAGATACTTGTCACCTCATCTATATGGGACCCTCAAATCCCCATTACTCCCCAATTACATACATAACACATAAACACTTTGAAAGACAGTCAAAGAAAATGTCAACTTGCCTTAAAGGAAGACCCGCACACTCAACACAAAGCCTTTCCCTTTGAATTGCCTCCGAATTTAATCACTCTATCAAAAATAAATTTTACGCATAAACACGAGTCCAACAATACTCGTATTTCTAAGATTCTAATCCGGATTCAAAAGTCAACTCAAAAGTCAACCCCAACACGAAAGGGGAAAAATGGAAATTTATTGGAAAATTAATTTACCCATAGATTAAGGAGTTCAAATCTAAAATTTTATTAAAAACGAAGTTAAAAACAAGTTTGAAATCATCAATTTGTCAAAATTTCAAGTTGAAAAACAATGATTTGAAAGTAATTTCATGAACTAATCATCGGGGAATATGTAAAAATAGATTAAGAACGTACCCAAATAAAGAAATCTCGAAATTCCACTTTGAAATCGCCAAAAATCGAGTTCTAAAGCTTCAAAAATGAGGTATGGCGTTATTGGCCAAAAAGGAAATTTTAAAATCACTGACAATGAATTGCTCATCGTGATCGCGTGAGCCAACCATCGCGATCGCGATGAACAACCTGGCAGACCATTGTGATCGCGACCCCAAGCCTCGCGATCGCGATGAATAACCTGGCCGTTTCATCACGATCGCGAGCTTTGTCAGCAAATACCCCCTTCTCATCAACTTTTAGCATTAATGAAAGGTGGAAGATACCACGCTGTGGATCCAAGCACAGGAAGTTTAGGAGGTGTCACCGTCAATCACGTAAGATAAGAAGTGACCTCAGTCTTCAGATCCTATGTGTGGCACACAGACGAATCTTGCCGATGGCTCTTTGCGAGTCGGCATTGTACCCCGAAATAGTCACCTTGGACTTAGCCGGCTCGTAAGAATGAATGGAAAGATCAGCTGAGCCTCACAGTGGCGGAAGGTCGAGCACATCCGCAGGAGCGACGACTAAGCTCTGAATTAGAGTGGATTATGGCTTTTACAAGAGTAGCTCTTAGAACGAGGGATAACTCTCAGGAGTGGAAAGATCAGGAAGTTTCCCTGGTGAAAGAAAAAATCCTTGCTTCGCTCTTTCCCGCCTAACTGAGAAAGTAACTCCCTGCCTTCGCGCCTGTACTCCAACTCAGTAGCTCATTCCGGATAAGCGAGTGAATTTCAAGCCGGAAGGAAAAAAAGTGAAGTAAGCATCCAACTCTGGTACTAGCAAACATCGAGTGCTTATCCGGTCCCTTTCAAGAAAATCCTATTCCAATCGCGATGGAGAAACTCGCGATCGTGATTAAGGATTCAGTTGCACCAGATAGCAGTTGCACCAACGAAGAGAAAAGGCTAAAAATTCTTTGAACGGACCCTCAAAATGCATTCGAAATCCCTCGAACACAAACTAACTATGCTACTAGATCAAATTTAACATTCTGAACTCATTGAAATCATCGGATTCACCAACGAAGGTCATTTTCAAAGAATGTTGACCAAAGTCAACTCTACGCCAAAATTTTCAACTTTCCGACCAACGTTTCAAAATGCATCCAAAAGTCTCGGGACCCAAATCAACAGTGCTACTAGCCTAAAAATGATATTTCAGAGCTAACAAAATTGACAGAATTCTCATATGATGCTCCAAACCCCAAATATTGACCAAAGTCAACCATATCAACTTTAAGGCCTTCCAAAAGAAAATACTCCCGTAAAAACCAATCGAACACCTCGAGGACCGTGTCACTCACTCCCGCAGACTACAAATACCAAAATACAACTATGAAGAGGGGCAAAATAGCCAAATGCAAGAAAATTCTAAAAATCACCATGTTGTTACATGAAAGGAGGAATATTTTAAACTAGAAAACTAATGTTAAGGGATAAGGGTCCAATAGGTGGAAGAATGCATATTTAAATCATTTTTGACACGTTAGGGGTATTTTTCATTTCACGTAAAGACATTACACAGGTAAAAATGTGTAAAATGTTGATTCAAAAATATTGATCGATTTTTGTGCCCTTAATAATTATATTATTTTTGTAATAAAATTATTTCGTATTGGATAAAATTGAATACTTGATATATCATATATAAAAAGTTTTATTATATTAAGTATGCATTTCATCGTATTTGATGCAAGATATATTCGTACATCATACTAACATAGAATAATTTTTACTAAATGTTGTTCGACTAAAATATCCTTCAAATATTAATCGACTTTTATATCCTTAAAATTTTAAATTAAATGGGGATAAAATTGTAATCACCCTAATATACACTGTCGCAAATGAATATTCTATTCTAATACGAAAAAAAAGAATGACAAAGGACTATCCTACTTTATTTTGGATAAGAATTCTTCAATTTAGAGCGTAACAATTTTGAGATGAATCCTTGATGAAATTAAATATATAGTTATTAGTAACGTAAAATTATATTTATGTCTTTGTAATAGAAGTTCTACCATAATTTGAATTGGAAGAAAATTCAAATTCGTGACTGACCAACCAAATCCAATCTTTAACAGAGAAGAGAAGCACAGATATGTATTATATAATGATAATATATATTGAATTTATGTAAACATTAATATGTATGTCTATTGACTATATGTTGCTTTTATTAAGTTTTATATGTAGAGATTCGGAAAAAAAGATTATTAGTCAAAGACAACATACTGAGAGATTAATATAACAAACACATCAATTTTTTAATTTGTCTATTAAGATGTAAGTTTTGTGTTTAATTTCTTTACTTCCTATGTTTGAATATTGCTGCAAATTTATATTATTATAAAAGTATGAATGTTAAAACACTAAAGGTTAAACGACGAATATTTTTCACCGACATTTATGCCCTTTAACATTAGATCATTCATTCAAATACGAGTTAATGATCAGAAATACACTTAAATTATCATTTTTTTTTGTGAGTTTCATACCTCAACTATTCATTGTTATATTTACCTACCTAAACTATCACTAATGTTTAGAGATAGATAAAAATTTGATTTTGCATATAAATTTGGAGGAAGAAAATACTTTTCATCTTTCTTTGAATGATTAGTGAGAGACATTCATGCCACACACATACATAGAGACTAGTATTTATTATAAAAGCATGAATAATTTTTGCTAAATGTTAATCGATCAAAATATCCCTCAAATATTGATCGAATTATAAACCCTTAAAAATCTAAATTAAGTCAGGATAAAATTATTTTAAAAAAAGGCAAAAAAGTGTCCTAATTTATTTTGGACAATAATTCTTCAATAGTATAGAGAAAGCGGAGCAACTAGCTATGGAACAACACAGATTGAGATTACAAATTAGGCCCTGCTAATGTTTTTCAATGGAAAGGTCATTCAGTAGGCCGGTAAGCATTAAATATTAGGTGTCCGCACCACAGTAAGTACTACAACATGTTAGAGTTGGTTTAGGAGTTTTAAATGAATGTCTTTGTATAATTCGCCTTGATGATGATAAAGGCAGCATTGAGATATTGTTCATGAAGGAATACGAAGTAAAGGAATCATGAATATCCTTATTTTTCATAAGAAATTTAGAAATAAATCTTTCTTACGATTCTGCAATGCCCTTGTCCTTGAAAGAAATTGGAAAAGTGACTTTGATAATGGAGGTCAATTTTCACGATAAAATTGTTATATACAATTCTAAGAATGATAATATGAGAGACATTCTTATTGTAGAGAGAAGGACGGAATATACATTTGGTGCCATGGTTACCTATCTGAAAAGCTTGATCTTGCTAGAGGAATACTACTAGAGTGCGGAGCGGTACAAAATGATGGACAATGTTAACGACCCCCCTCCCCCTTGGAGTAATGGATTTAAGTTCTTGATTTAATCATAACAGGTGACTGTGAAGAAGACATTGTTTGGACGAAGCAAAATTTATCGATTTGGTTTCGAATGAAAGAGCTAGGAGAGCTCAAGCACTTCGTCGGTCTACACTACAAGAAAATGGAAATACGACGATATTTATTCGGTGACATTTGAAATAAATGTTGGCAAATAAAGAATTTTTTTACATTTATGAACAAATATCGTAAAACAGTGACTTTTGATATCAAATGTCATAAAAACAATGACATTTGGTCCAAAATGTCGCTATAAGAAGGACACTTATTGCAAAATATCCCTTGATTTTAGCGACGAAGTGCTTGAGCTAGCTAGAAGTTGATCATACCGGAGAAGGAATGATTCTTCACCAACATAAAACTTATTAAAAGTTATTCGAGTCATTAGCTATGTTAAATTGTAATACTTTTTGTGTAATTTTCAAATAGGTAAATTTTGTTTTAAAACATTTGAAGAACATGTACCCGAATTTATAGTCAAAATTAATTGTTTTGACCCTTGTACTCATGATTATACATTTAACCTCGTTATAGTGGCAGTGTTTGCCTAAAAATTTCATGATTGCTATTATGATGTGTTGTTATATATGTATTCTGAAATTTGATATTTTGATCTCATTTAGTTGTTACTTTCTCCGTTTTAAAAAGAATGACTTGTTTTGATTTAGCACGGAGTTTAAGAAAATAAAGAACACTTCTGAATCTTGTGGTCTTAAATTAAAGTTATGTCAAATGTATCAAAATGTCATTTAATCTTGTGGTCTTAAACATATCATGTGGAAAGTTGGAATTAAAAGTGTTGTCAAAAAAGGAAAGGGTCATTCTTTTTGAAACAGAGGGAGTATAATTTATAAAAAAAATTAGTTTAATAATTTTGTGTATCAAGAAGAAGAAATATATTTGTTAACCAATTTAACCAAAAAAATAGAAAGAGTATGAATGTAAGAAAAAAAATACTAGTAGCCTTTTCTCGTGAAGTTATGACCATAATTGATGATCAATATTTTATTACACTATTTTTCTTTTAGATATTTGTACTTGATATTTACTATGTGGATGACATTAACTATAAATATTTTAATATTTTATTTTTATACATAATATTTAGAGATAAGAGTAAAAAACACACCTAGACTATCTCAGTTTTTTCAGTTTCATACTATTGGGAGTGTGAGTTTTCCACCTAAACTGGTATCATCCAATGGTTAGCGATATAATACACCTAGACGCTAACTAGATCAGATGTTTGTCTACAAACGCCTGTAGGCGCATTTAACCATAAAATATTCGTCCACCTGTCATATATAACGACTCTATTAGCTCAAACATTATTTGTTATTTTTTCTATATATCTTCCATAATTTCTTTAAAATCATAAACTCTCCTTTTGCAAGCGGGAGATATTGAGCAATCGACGTCATGGTTGAAACGACATCACGACTGAGAAGGTGGAGAAAAGAATATCGTGTGGAGAATAATCTAATTTATACGGTGATAATTTTTAACCTTTAACCTTAATTTTTAACTTAATATTAATTTATTCAACTTTGGCACGGTAGAACTATTTTCCACTTGGCAGAATTTCTAAACAAAAGAGAGAATGTAGTACGCACACCATTGTTTCATTAACTATTGGGTGATAGTTCATATAGAAAACTCACATTCCCAATAATTCAAGTAGGAAACTCAAAAATTGGGATAGTTTAAGTGTGTTTTTAACCCTTAACTTATATATTTATTATAAATATTATTATACAGTATTTGAATATGACTGAAACACAAATGCATAGTAAGTCCGTTTGCAAAATCCCTAACAAATAGAAATAAAGTTAGAAAACACCCACCATCATATCTAAAAGCTACAGTACATAAAATCATTTACTCAAAAATCTATCTATCTATCTATATATATATATTAAAGAGGGTTTTGGGAATGGTGACGTGGCGCTCTCTAAGGCATGAAATGTTATTTATCTTTTTTGTGGTTATTTTGAGCTTTTTTTCTAATTTTAAAACACTAAAAACTCACTTTTAGATTTTACAAAATATTAAAGATAGCCATATTTAATTTCTTTCATCATCAATGTTATTAATGTCTTTCCTTCCCTTAATTTCACCATTAATATTATTTATATTATTTCTTTAAATCACTCATTTTCCTTTTTTATTGTTCTTTTTTTCTTTCTCTTATTTATTCAATCCAAAAAATTAATTATTAGTAAAACGAAAGAATATAATTAACAAGATTACTTAATTATATATTTCTTAACTATATTCTCTAAATTTTTGGACTTTTTCTTTATTTTATTGTGATAAAATATGCAAAAAAATAAATACACTTATAGTACAACTAAAGAGACATAAGTTTGATGGGTCCACTCTTATTCCTAAATATCAGTTAATTTATATTTTTCAAAAATTAAAAATATTTAAATGCATTGCCTAATTAATTTAAAAAAAAACTGAAAGCATGTAAATGCATTACCCAATTAATCATATTCCTTTAAACATCCATTTAAATTATACACAATCAATAGTAGTAAATGAATGATGAAAAAATCAAAACCTTTTCATTTTTCAAACGGTTTATATTTTGCCTATAAAATAGAAAGATTTGAGTATATGCAACCAACAACCCTCCTCCTTCTTCTATGATGATGATTTTGATGATATATGATTTTCTTTAAAAAATAGAGAGAGAGAGAGAGTATCAATAGTAACAAACGTTTCTCTTAAAGATAAAGGGCTTTTTGAAAGATGTTATACTATAATTCCTCCTACAACTTACAAGGAGATATATATTGAGAAAAAAATCATTTGGCTTGAGAAATTTATAAGAAGAGTGATAGGTGCTTCAAAGGGCAAGAATAATTATTTGGAGAAAGAATCAATCTATTTATGAAATTCATATCAAATTAAAAGGAGAATAAGAAAAAATCAGTAGCCGAAATTAGTGCTGACATTACTAGCGAATTTCTTTCTTCTTTTATTTTTTCTAAAAAATATTTTTCTGTTTTATTTTTCCATATGTGTCTTTAAATAGAATTAAATATCCCTAACATTAAATTCATATATAATAAAATACAAAAAAAGAATGATGTGGCATCTCTCTTTGATCAATAATTCTATTTTTTTATTTTATTTTTCTCCCATTTAAAAATTTACATGCTAAGTTAAAAAAAATCACAAAAGTCACCTCTCATAATTAAAAACTTGTGGAGGATTAAAAATTACAAGTCACAACGTAACAATAGTGAGGTGACGGTTGATTAATATATAGAATGAAAACCAACAATCTTGATATTATATAATTAAAAAACTGAAACGTTCTTATAAACTAATTAGTGCAGTTAATTGTTCTATAGGTCCTTTATCATTTTTTATTGCTCACATTTGATATTTTTTTCCCTTGAGTATTACTCTGCCACTTTGTGTTCGTAACTTCTCCCAAAATCCTCCTTATTTTTTTATGTTTTAGTTATTCAAATGATTTACTATAATAATTATCTCCATAAATGTCAAGAGGTTATTAGGGAGGTAAAGATTGATTTTGAGGAGAATGGAAGGAATGAAATTGGTGAAAAAGAAAAAAGAATGAGAAAAGAGAGGAAAAATAAGAAAGGAAAGAAAATAAATTTTACATAATTATAAATTTTTTTCTTAAATTATATGTTTTAATTAAATTTGAAGGTATTTTTAATAGTTGCAACAATTTATATTTTGATTATTTGAATGTCAAATATTAAAATTTAAAATATTGCATCAAATTAATTATAGTCTATTTATGTCATTCCTCATTATAATATGTTCTTTTATTGTCTTGATTAATATATCTATAATCAATGTAATAATTATTATTTAAAAGGTATATTTCATTATGAATAAATGCTAAATTATGAAAGGTCTATCACAATCGTTTTCCTTTATTAAAAATCATCTTTTCTTAATTTATGATACCTTTTAAATTTCATACTAAATGCACAATTTCATACTAAACTGCCATATTTACTAGAAGAATTCTAGGAAGCATTATCTTCTTTTAATTTTGGTGATAATTTTCTTTTTGTGATTCCACCAATAAAAGAAGGAAAGAAAATAAAAAGCAATAAAGGAAAACTGAAAAAAAGAAAAATAATAAGAAAAGAAATACATATAATCGAAATGTAACTCACCAAATTAAGTCAAGTTACTATTTATTTTTTATATTTTTATTTTTTTCTGCATTGATTTTCTTACTTTTTTATTATTTGAATAGAAGAGAATATTTGTAAAAGAAAGATATATATTTTATTTAGTCAATTTTAAAAATAAAAGTTGTAAAAATTATTAATAACAGAACAAAAAATGAAATGTATATGTATATACACATATACTCGAAATCATAGTTTAATTGAGTTTATATTTTACATAATTTATTTTATATATAGAGTTTGCTAAAATAGGAGCTTTCAATTACCTTATTTATCCTTTCTCTTTTACTATTTCATGTTTTATTTAGTCAATTTTTTAAATAAGAAAAAGTTGTAAAAACTATTAATAACTAAACAAAAAATTAAATGTTCATCTCTCTCTCTCATGTTTCTTTGGCCAGGATCTTTGTTTATCTTTTTTCTTAATTTTTTGAGTTTTTCTCTTATATTAATTTTTTCTACTTTGTGAAAATATACTGGGTATGTTATTGTTGTTGTTGTTGTTGTTATCTGATATTAAAATTTAAAATATTGCATCAAATTAATCATAGTCTATTTATTTCGTTTCTCATTATAATATATTCTTTTATTGCTTTACGTTTTATATATATAGCTGAAAATAGAAAAGGTGATGTGGCATGCTTTTTTGGCTAGGATCTCTCTTTATTTTTTTCTCAATTTTTTAAATTTTTTTCTTATATTAAAATTTAAAATATTGCAGTCAAATTAATTATAGTCTATTTATGTCATTCCTCATTATAATATATTCTTTTATTGCCTTGTTTTTTTCTTGATTAATATATTTATATAATCAATGTAATAATTATTATTTAAAAAGTATATTTCATTATGAATAAATGCTAAATTATGAAAGGTCTATCACAACCGTTTTCTTTTATTAAAAAACATCTTTCCTTAGTTTATAATACCTTTTAAATTTCATACTAAATGCACCATTTCATACTAAACTACCATATTTACTAGAAGAATTCCAGGAAGTATTATCTTCTTTTAATTTTGGTGATAACCTTTTTTTTTGTGATTCCACCAATAAAAGAAGGAAAGGAAATAAAGAGCAATAAAGAAAAACTGAAAAAGAAAAAATAATAAGAAAAGAAATACATATAATCAAAATGTTACTCACCAAATTCAGTCAAGTTACTATTTATTTATTTTTTTTCTATTTTTTTCTGCATTTAATTTATTTACTTTTTTATTATTTGAATAGAAGAGAATATTTGCAAAAAAAAGATATCTATCTATCTATCTATATATCTCAGCCAATTATACTAGTATATACATATTAATATACATATATTACTAAAACCCAACCTTAATATAATATATTATATATAATATTAACTATATATAGTACATATCTAAATAGTTATATATAAACTTATATATATAAAATTAATAATTTATAAATAAAAAAGTAATGTGACACTTTTCTTCGGCCAAAAAGTATAATTATATTTTTAATTCTTTTTGGCCTTTTCTCTATTTTTTTTCTCATTTATGTGCTATATTAAAAAAACACTTTTCTTTGACCGAAAAATATAATTATATTTTTAATCCGTTTTGGCCTTTTCTCTATTTTTTTCCTCATTTATGTGCTATATTAAAAAAAACTCATTTAACTCTCTTAATTATACATTAAATCTGCAATGTTAACAAACTAAAAAAATATTTATTTATATTTCTTTAATGTAAAATTCAATGATCTTTATTTTCATTACTTTTATCATCATAACCCCTAAAATAATTAATAATCATATTTATGACACTATTTGATATTTTCATATTGTAATCCTATAAATACACATAGTAAGACTTTGTTAAAAATGATCGCATTAATCTTCTAAATTATTACTTTTTCATGCTTATTATATTCATACTTTAGTGTGACTCGAAGAATAAGAGGAAGGCTATTGAATTAATGATCGACTTTTAGGAGTGAATGTCAACAAAAGCTCAAACTACTATGCATTGATTTTATATTTTTTCTTCTATTTCTTAATAATTAATATGGCTCATATTAAAATACCCAAACGGCACCTTTAAAGATAAACATTCCATTATAACTTCACATCAGTTACAAACCTTCCACCTCCATTCCCGTAATTCACATATATAACTTACTAAAAAAACTACTTCTGATTTTTAGACTGCGTGAAGTATGTGAAGAAGGATAACGTGTTGTGACTTAGTTTGCATAGAATTGTTATTCTCTGTACATGTCTTAGTGTAGGACTCTCTGTACATGTATTAGTCTAGTCTAGGACTCTTACGTGTTCTGTATGTATAAATATTGCAGCAGTGTATTTTCAATACAATACGATTAGAAAGCCTTTACATGGTATCAGAGCTCTAAGAGGTTAAAACAACCTAAAAAAAACCTATGACCGGAGAAGACAGAAGCTTAACAACAGCTTCAATGGTGGACGACAACATCTCATCAAGTTCCTCTTTGCCGGGAACAACTGTTGGAACACAGACTTCCACGATCACCACTCTACCATCTCCTAGTCTTGCTCATCAGTTACCACTTAAACTTACATCGTCAAATTTTTTGTTGTGGAAGACACAGTTCCTTGCGATGGTTCGAGGTTGTGGACTTGGTCATCATATTGATGATAGTCAGGTGATTCCGGGTCAGTTTCTGCCGGATACACAACCTAACCCAGCCTATTACGTTTGGCTAAGAAAAGATCAACTTGTGTTAAGTTGGATTGTTGCTTCCGTATCTGAAGGAATATTACCTCAACTAGTTGGTGCTGAGACGACCCAAATAGCTTGGAACAAGCTAGTTGCTGCCTATGCTTCAGGTTCGAAGCCTCAAATTCGTGAGTTGAAAGCACAACTACACACATTGCAGAGAGACAATACCAGTATCGAGTCCTATGTGCAAAAGGCGAAAGGAAAAGTTGGTTGCACTGCAACATCCTGTTACTAATGATGACTTAGTCGAATTTGTTCTTGCTGGACTAGGACCATCCTATCGTCCCTTCACAAGAGCTCTTGAATCTCTTCAGGAAGATGTTCGTTTGATTCTCTCTATGGCATGTTATTGAATGAAGAAAGACAATTAAAAAGGGGTGAAGTCCTTAATGTTATAGCTTCTACTGCTCATTACACTCAGAGCTCATTCTCACCCACTCGAGGCCAAGGTAGAGGCCGTGGGGGTCATGGTCGTGGATGTTCCCAAAATCATGGTTTTTCTCAGATGACTCAACAACGTGGTTTCCAGAGCACTCACTCCTCCAACATCCCATCTTCAACCTCAGATATGTCAACAATTATTTGTCATAATTGTGAAGGAAAAGGCCATATCGCATGCGTTTGCCCATCGGCCAAGACATCTAATGGCACTCGGGTTTCTGGACGACCTGTCTCCAACCTAGCAACTACCCAAAATTCCCCTACCCAAAATTGGCTGATGGATAGTGGCACCATGCATCATATGACATCTGATCTTGATAACCTTGGCATTCACTCTGAATATCAAGGTCCTGAGGAAGTAACTCTAGGTAATGACTCTAAATTACCGATCTCTCATATAGGTGCGAGCTCTATTGCTGCTTCCGACAAAAAAATCAAACTTGAAGATATTCTTTATGTTTCTACTGCTACTCAAAATTTAATTTCCATTAGTTCGTTTACAAAATCTAATAATGTTTCTGTTGAATTCTTTCCTAACCATTTTTTTATTAAGGATTTGGCAACGAGGGTACCACTACACACAGGGCGGACTAACAGAGGACTATACTCGCTTCCTGTGACAAGACAATCTTCTCCCGATTCCTTTGCAGCTTCTCTTGGTGTTTGGCATGCTCATCTGGCTCATGCATCTTATCCTACCGTCCGTCACACATTACCGTCTACTGCTTTACAGTCTAGTAAATCTCCTAGTTTATGCACAACTTGTGCTGTTAGCAAAAGTCATAAGATTTCTTTTAGTGAGTCTAGTTTTCAGGCTTCTGGCCCTCTTGATTTAATTTGTTCGGATGTTTGGGGACCTGCCCCAGTTGTTTTTCGCTATTATGTGATCTTTTTTTATCATTTTAGTAAATACACTTGGATCTACTTTCTTTGCTTTAAATCTGAAGTTCTTTATGTTTTTATTCAATTTTGCACTCTTGTTGAAAAATACTTTGGTCGCCCTATTAAATGTTTTCAAGCTGACTGGGGAGGGGAGTTTCAAGCATTGACTAATTAATTACGTGATAATGGAATTACACAACGCGTTTCTTGTCCTTACACTCCTGAACAAAATGGTTGTGCAGAACGTAAACATAGGCATATTGTCGAGACTGGTAGAGCGTTATTACATCATGCTAATGTTCCTTGTATTTTTTGGACAAATGCATTTGAAACTGCCGTGTATACTATTAATAGATTACCTACACCACGGTTGAAAAATCGATCACCATTTCATGCACTTTTTCGAAAGGACCCAGACTATTCTCTATTGCGTGTTTTTGGTTGTCTGTGTTTCCCTTGGCTTCGTCCCTACACCAAGGACAAATTATCACCTCGATCTAAACCATGTGTGTTCCTGGGATTCAGTAAACTTCATAAAGGATATAAATGCTATGATCCTCTTTCCTCAAATTTTTTTGTATCACGTCATGTAGTTTTTGATGAATCCGTGTTTCCATTTTCTTCGCAGGATGCCTTGGTGCACATGAAATCAGCCAATACTCCCACAGATCCCCTCACTCTACAAATACCTCTTTCTCCTACAATACCTCCATCTCCAAATAATTTTCTTTCTAACCCTTCCCGATCTCCTTTACCACATCACTCTCAACCAGATCAGTCCCTTACCTCACCAGTAACCGAGCTGCCTGTATCCCAGACACCTTCACCATTCCTGCCTGTTGTTGTTCAGCCTCCAAATTCGACGGCAACACATGTGTCACCACAGCCTGTTGTCCAGCCTCCAAATTCGTTGGCAACACATGTGTCACCACAACCTGTTGTTCAGCCTCCAAATTCGATGGCAACACATATGTCACCACAGCTTGAGTTGCCACACTCATCACCTGCTCAGCGTATGGTCACTCGAGCTCAAACTGGTTCGCTAAAACCCAAGCAACCATTCTCCATGTCTGCTGTTACTCTGGCCTTTCCGGAGCCTTCTTGCTACTCTCAGGCTGTTAAGCATGAGCACTGGCGTCATGCTATGTATGATGAATACAATGCGTTAATACGCAATGGAACCTGGCAGCTTGTTCCTTCATCCCCAACTCAAAATATCATTGGTTGTCGATGGGTGTTTAAGACAAAGTTAAAGGCTGATGGTTCTTTAGATCGTTACAAGGCACGACTTGTCGCCAAAGGGTATCACCAACGACCTGGGATTGATTTTGTGGATACATTTAGTCCGGTAGTTAAGCCATCCACGATTCGGTTGTTGTTATCTCTGGCCGTGACTAATGGTTGGCATATCACACAGTTGGACATCTCCAATGCTTTTCTTCATGGTAACTTGGATGAAGTTGTTTATATGTCTCAACCTCCTGGTTTTGTAGATCCCTCTCGTGCATATCATGTGTGTCTTCAAAAACGATCCTTGTATGGTCTCAAACAAGCTCCTCGAATGTGGAACAAGCGACTTACTGATGCTCTCACTTCACTAGGATTCTCAGGTTCTAAGACTGATAGTTGTTTGTTCTATCTGTGTACTCCGAGTGACAAGATCTTTTGTCTAATATATGTGGATGATATTTTGGTGCTTGGCAATAACCCTGCTCGTATTAAGTCTTTGGTTGCGCAACTCCAATCCCAATTTGCAGTACGTGATTTGGGGACGCTTTCCTATTTTTTGGGTATAGCAGCATCTAGGACTAGTGAAGGTTTATTTTTATCTCAAAGAAAATATGTTGAGGAGCTCCTTCGCCGTGTCCAGATGGAGTCTTGCAGTCCTGTTAACACTCCCATTTGCCCATCTTCTAAACTTTCATCATCTGGTGGTGTTCCATTCAATGATCCGACGCTGTATCATAGCATAGTTGGTGGGCTGCAATACTTGACCTTCACGCGTCCGGATTTGGCGTATGCAGTGAATAAGGTTTCTCAATTCATGCATTGTCCTATGGATATTCATTGGGCGGTAGTGAAACGTATATTGCGATATATCAAAGGTACATTAGCTCATGGTTTGTTCTTTTCACGTCGGTCTCCTACATTACTTCATGGCTATACAGATTCTGATTGGGGGGGAGATGTGGATGATAGGAAATCCACCACTGGTTTTGCTATATACTTGGGTGATCATTTGATATCATGGTCCTCAAGGAAGCAGAAAGCGGTATCTCGATCAAGCACTGAGGCCGAGTATAGAGCACTAGCTGCTGCAACTTCAGAAATCACTTTGGTGGAGTTTTTGCTCCGAGAAATTGGCTGCTTTAAGTCTTCTACTCCAATTCTCTGGTGTGACAATTTGAGTGCTATATACTTAACAGCCAATCCCATTTTCCATTCTCGTACGAAACATATGGAGATTGATTTCCATTTTGTTCGAGACAAGGTTCGTGCTAAATCTCTTTCAGTTCGGTACGTCAGTTCTCATGATCAAGTTGCAGATCTATTGACGAAGTCATTGTCCAAGTCACGGTTTCTTGAGTTAAAATCCAAGTTGATGGTGGTCCAGACCCCTGCTCAACTTGAGGGGGAATGAAGAAGGCAACTTGAGGGGGAATGAAGAAGGATAACGTATTGTGACTTAGTTTGCATAGAATTGTTATTCTCTGTACATGTCTTAGTGTAGGACTCTCTGTACATGTATTAGTCTAGTCTAGGACTCTTATGTGTTCTGTATGTATAAATATTATGGAGCAACCTAAATTATCGCTTATCATGAGATTTTATATTTTCTGGATTGATGTTGAAACAATGACTTTTAATTTCATGAGAAAAGATAAAGATGACCGACGAGTAAAGTTTGATCATCTTTTTAATTAAAAGATAAAAATAATAATTATTTAGTCATATTTAAATTTTCGCGCGGATAAATTCACTAGTAGAAAACATAAAATCAAAAAGATATTGTAAATTGTATTAGAATCCCTTAATTAGCAGATGAAAGTTTCTTGGAGAACAAGTCTTTTTTCTACAATAAATACGATGAAAGTGTTGCCTCAATCAGTATAAGAGAAGGCATGGAATTCAAACACTTATTATTCATTATTTTATGGCTTCACCTATATATGCGGGTCAACCGTTACAACCAGAAAAAGTTGAGATGGCAAAGCCGTCAATATTTAGGAGACACACAAAAATTTATCATTCATCCTCCTCCGCGAATTTCCTGAGTGAACAAAAATTTAGGACCTTGTGTGAATAATACTATAGAAAGAAAGCAATATTCTCAGTCTCACTATGCATTCCAACACACTTCATCCCTGAAAATAGTAAAACACAAAGTTCGACGTTGCATCACTTAATTTACTGAACGACTTTTAAACCAGTTTGCTAATCCTACTCTGCATCGAGCAGTAAGATACTTTTGATGTTATTAATGATTTCATAAATCACTCTACAAGTATAATTGGAGCCTGGAGGTACAGCCAAGAAAACTCGAATTTGGTTACCAACTCTTAAAACAGTGCTCTCTTAATTACCTTTGTTTTGAGGCACAGCAATGAAAATTATCAAAGAACTAAATACGGAATTCAAATGAACGTTGTGTATAAGGGTTGCATCCGCCCTTATTGGGAACGACGATAACATAGAAGATGGTGAATTGTTGAAAGAAGAAACTAGTTTTGATTATTCCAGAGTTGTATCATATATATGACTAACTGCATTTGATTTTACCTTATCTATGTCATGAAGCAAAATTATAATAGGACTAGAGGGTGTTTGGATTGATTTATTTTAAAGTGTTTTTGGTTTTTAAGCACTTTTTAAGTTTTGGTAATGTTTGGCAAAGATAAAAAGTGTTTTTAAATGCTCACTTTTAGGGCAAAAAAGTATAAAAGTAAGACAAAAGTCAAAAGTTGGGAATACCCTACTTTTGGCTTTTAGCTTTTAAACTACTTTTTAGAAGCTAATCCAAACGCCCTCTCAATATATAGGTACAGACTTCAACTTAAAAGTGGAAAAAGAAAAAAATGTTAGCAGATTCTTCCTTAATTAGTAGCGCCAGATTTTGCAAGTTGATCCGCTACCTGATTTGCTTCTCTAAAACAGTGGACCACTTTAGCATTATTAGCATGACTCAAAATTCTTGATAAATCCGCAGTGATGGACCTCGGTTTCAGGTTGTTGTCATTCTTTCCAGTAATCAAATCCTTGACATCTCAAGAACAAAATTGTGAAATACATTTTGTTTACTCCATTTTGCTCCAAATCTAGCCGCATATGACTCTGCCTCTCATTGTTGCTTCTACATTTGATGGAAGAGTAGAATGCCATGATGAGTTCACCTCGATCATCTCTGATGATGCCTCCAATTTCTGCATTACTTGTATCATTGAAAAAACTTCCATCAGTATTAATTTTAATATTACCAAGCATAGGCTTCTCCCAAGTAACTTTCCGCCATATAGGAGAAGGCCTTAGTTCAATACTTTCACAGATCCTATGCCAAGGCATAGCCATATCTAAATTAGGTAAGGTCTTCTCCACTGCAGCTTTACGATTCCACATGATTCAATTTTCTCTGATCCGCATATCTACACGAGCACCAACCCTTCCAAATTTGCCAACATATGAAGAGAGGAGTAGCTTGGAAAATTAATTTTTGGATCTTGTTCTTCACCCTTCTTATTCATACAGTGACAAAAAACGTGCTGAATAGTATCACGCTGATGTGATCGATGGGCAGCAACAACACCTGGTCACAATGTTGTTGCCAAACCTGATAAGAATCTCATCAAAGGAGGGCTTCGTCTTAATGATTCTCCATACCAAGAACGAGACTTTAAAGGGGACATTTTTAACCCAAATGTTAGCAACAAGTTGGCTTTTGGGCCTAGAGTTCCTGATGTGACCTCTACTATCAAAGCTACTTCTCCGGTTTCTGTCATGATAAAAGGGCACTGCATAATCATATCAAGGATTTAAGTTCCTTTTAATGTGTGAAATAAATAGTATGTTTTAAGATCAGCTTATTTGGTGTTTATTGCATATGAAAGTAGTACAAAAGAATTTGCATTGCTATTCTTCAATTAGATTATTTAACTCTGTTTCTATTAGTATTTATTTCAGCTTTTTGGGTATTTATCATGATTTATTCAGTTCATCATTGGCCATGTCTACCACTACTGTTCACTTGATCTGCCAGCTTGGTGGTGTTGACAAGCGTGTGCTTGTCAACCTGTGAATTGCATACCAGTATCTTTATACTGCGTGAAACGCTGCCAATAGAAAATCTTTGATAGTCCGGTAATCAATCAACTATACCTCAATCATCCTCGAGGCACTATTGACTTAGTTTTGACACTTTAGATATAAGTACTAAATACTGTTTGCACAAATACACAAAACAGAACAGTACATGCAAACATATGCAGCCTGGACAAAATTACACCTAATTAGGTAACTACATACACAAGAACATTGTTACTACAACTTCTTGAATTCGCCCACATCACGCTACAGAAAGGATATGTTAGTGCAATCTTAGTGAATTTCTACAGATAAATTTATACTCGGATTCACGTCAAAAATACTGAATTCAAATTAACACAGTGTATAAGGCTGTATCCGCCTCTGTCTGTGTACAATGACAACCTAGAAGATGGAAAAACTGTTGATTATTCCAGAGTTGACTAACTGCATTTGATTTTACGTCATAATAGGAGTCAATATATAGGTACAGACTTCAACTTGAAAGTGGAAAAAGAAATAACTAAGAAGCAAAAATAAAATAAAAGATCCTATATAGAAAATCAATTAAAGATTCCTATTCCAAATAAACTTTCCAAATCGTTTGTGCCGCTTTTCACTCCATTAGTATTCCTCTCGCGAGATCAAGCTTTCCATATAATTAACGATGGGGCCACACAAATGTTCCGGCTTTTTATCGATAACGAGAATGTCTCTCATATTATCATTCTTCAAATCCGTATAGGGGACTTATTTCTAAATTACTTATGAAGAATAATGATGTCCATGATTCCTTTACTCCATATATATATGAAAGTCAAGAGGGGGGGGGGGGTGAATTGAAAATTTCTTATCACCAAGTCGACTGTGGCTACGCACTAGTCGACTCACCTGCAAGTTAGTTAGATAAACAGTTTATAAAATAAAGCAGGAACTGAAAGTAAGCAAATGCACAATATTTTTATACTGGTCCGAATCACCGATGTGGTGCCTATTCCAGTCCCCTTGGGTTTCAAGGGTTTCCTTTAGAGATTTTGATTGAATGGGGTTTACAACAAGTGTAGCTTGACAATCCAAGATTGTATTCCTTGATACTTGTGGTGACACAACCTCTACCTGTATAACTAGTACTGACTCTTTCTTTTTCTTTTGATTACAATTGTAGACTCTAGAGAGTACAAAATATTATGAAAGATAAAAGCTAGGCAGTGGTCTTGTTCAAGAGAAGTTGCGTAGTTTCCTTCTCTTCGACTAGTGCTCTTTATAGGCTTGTTGTTGCTCTTGTAAAGAAAAAACCAAGGGGCTTCTGATCAATCAAGGATTCTGATATTCCTTGATTGATTGCTTTCAATCAATCATGTCCACATCAGATGTGCCCATGATTCTTCTTCCATTTTGGCTTTATTCCTTCTTGATTGATTATCTTCAGTCAATCATATCCATATCAGATATGTCCATGATTCTTCTTTCCGTTTTGGTTCTCTTTGGTTGTAGCTTTCTTTACTGTTTGGAGAATCTCGCAGTTGGCCTTCCTTGTGTACTTGAGATCTTCTCCTTGATTCCGGGATCATGATTTGCTGCCTTCCTTGTGTGCTCGATATCTTCTTGTAATTTTGCTGGATTTTCTTCTCCTTGATTCCAGGATCATGATTTGCTTAAATCATGAGTTGTTTGATCTTCTTTGCCTTCTGTGCATTCCTTGATTATACTCCATATGTTCGTTATTTCCTTTTTGCCTACAATAGGGCTAACAATTAGTCTTGTCATTATTAAAACAAAATCCGAGGAGGCTAACAATCTCCCTCTTTTTGATAATGACAAATAAGATCACAAATTAAAGTGTAGTTGACTTCCCTGTTTAGTTAGTCAGCTCCCCCTATCTTGATGCCCGATGTGTTCAGTCCCACTTGCTTCATGAATTTGTGCAGGTAAATTTTCTCCGCCTTTGGAATAAGAAAAAAGAAACACGAGTGCAGCATATGACAGTATATAAGACAACAAAGTACACAAGCAGATAATAACAACATATAAGCAGATAAGAGTCAAATGGAAAGGAAAGCAGAGTTAGGGATATAAGGCACCCCGATTACAGACCAAAAGAAGGATTGTTAATGAAGACAGACCCCCGTGATAGAGTTCAACAAAAAATCAGAAAAGGATTCATTTTTTCTAGAGGAAGTATTTCAGAGTATTATGCATGTTCCTGTAGAAGGTATCATAAGAACGCTCAACATTGGTGCAGAAGTTGGAGTAGGAGGTCTGAACGGTTACAGCAAGTTCATTCTGAGATGAGTCACCTTCCTTTTTGAGAGAACTGACTTGCTTGATGAGTTTATTAACAGATAAAGCTCCTTCCTACTTCAAGCCATCCATTGCAAGATGGAGCTTGCCAACATCTGTGCTGGATTCTTTCCCTAGTTCCAACACCTTATCAACCAAAATCTGAAGAGCAGCCATTCCTTCTTCAATGCTTTGCAGTCGTCCATTAATTTCCTCTACTTCCTTGATCAGAAGAGATGCAGAGTCAGCAGGTATGCGGCTAGCCTTGGCTGAGTCTGGCTTTGCTTTGACATAATCCTTCTTACACCACTTGTTGTCAATTAGAGTGTAACCCATGCTGGAGAAGGTTCTAGAGTCATAGGTAGCAGATATCTCAACGGCCTTATAGCCAGATAAGTCAACTACGGAGTCGACTATGATCCTGAATATCAGTAAACCATATGGGAGACTAGCGGTGGAATTATTCTCATTAGCACTATCCAACATATTCTCACGAAATCAGAAGGCCCAGTTAATGCGGTACTTCTTGAGTAAACAATACAAAAACATCTTTGTTGGAGATGATACTTAGAGAGCCTTTTCGAGGAAGAAGAGTCGTAGCAATATATGAGCGAGAATGTGATGTTCAAAACACAGAGATAAAGGACCAAAATCAGAGAGGTCCACACCTTCTTCAGCTACTGCCTCTTTAGTAGCTTCTAGAGATACTTTAAAATCTGCAGGCCAAACACCATTCATGTAGGGGACAATACTAGAGAATTTTGTTCCAAACACCTTTTCAAACAGAAAATCATTCACAATAATCCAGTTATCCAGAACTAGGATTTCCAGTTCATGACTGTCATTAGATACACGAAGATTTGCATAGAACAACTTAACATGTTCTTCATAGTACTCCAAACCACATAGTTTTAGCAGTAAAGACAGTTTTTGGTCTTTGAAGAAGGTACTTACAGGACAATGGATTTCATCAAGTTGCTCTAAATTTTACTCTGCCAGGAACAATCTGTCGATCTTTAAAGGAGTCAAATTTCCTCTTTTGATCAGCACCCCAAAATTTGTGCATGTCTTCAGGGGACAAGAAGCCTCCTAGATTTGTCTTGAACTTTTTGCTTTTCCCTCTTTTTTCAATAGAGACACGCTTCTTAGAGACATAGGAGGACAGAGGATCATGAGATTCTCCTTCAGAGGAATATGAAGAAAGGGACATAATATTTGGATCTTGAGAGGGGGACTTTTCTCCAGAAGAAGGGAGAATGAAGGATCCCATAGACCTGGTTCTGGTCATGGTAAAGAGAGAGAGAGAGAGAGAGAGCAGAAGGAGCGAGGAAAGTCTGATGAAGAAAGACAATGAAGAGGGTAATTTTAAAGGGAGAAAAGAGAAGTGGGAAAGGAAGGTGAACGAGTGAGAAGAAAAGTCAGCGTCAGTCAGAGAAAGTGATGCTTGAGAAAGGGAAGAGAATATTGGAAAGAGATTTTGACAGTAACGAGGTGCCATAATGAGAGTTGTGCAAGATAGCAAACAGTAAAACAATTAATTAAAACAGGTAATTCCAAGGCAAGTCTAAGAAAATAGAATCTTTCCTCTAGGAGAGGTTTAGTAAAAATATCAGCCAGTTGATTTTTGGAATCAATAAATTCAAGCATAAAATCTCTATTTTCAACATGATCTCTAATAAAATGGTGCTTTATATCGATATGCTTGGCCCTAGAATGATGCATGGTGTATTTTGACAAATTAATAGCACTGGTATTGTCACACAAAATAGGAACTGAATAAAAAGATAAGTCAAAGTCAAGTAATTGATGCATCATCCATAATAATTGAGTGCCGCAGCTACCAACTGTAATATACTCAGATTCTGTAGTAGAGAGGGCAACAGAGGTCTGTTTCTTGCTATGCCAAGAAATTAGTGCTTCCTCAAAGATTTTACATGTACCATTGGTACTTTTTTGATCCGTCTTATCACCTGCGAAATCTGCATCTGAGTAACCAATTAGTTCAAAGTTAGATGAGTGAGGATATCACAGTCCTAATTCTTGAGTTCCAATGAGATATCGAATTATCTTTTTGACTGCCGTGAGATGGGACTCTTTTGGCGTTGATTGGAATCTGGCACATTTACATATGCTGAACATGATATCTGGGCGACTCGTAGTTAAGTATAGTAAGGACCCAATCATTCCTCGATATAATTTCTTATCCACGTTCTTTTCTGGTGTGTCAGTTTCCAAACATGTGGATGGGCTCATAGGAGTTTCGAAGGCTTTTATTTTTTCCATCCCGAATTTTTTGATGAGTTCCTTTGTATATTTGCTTTGACGGATGAAGGTTCCACGTGATGATTGCTTAATTTGTAGTCCAAGAAAAAATGTGAGTTCACCCATCAAGCTCATTTCAAATTCTCCTTTCATAATGTTTGCAAAACTCTCAGAAAAAGATGGGTTAGAGCTTCCAAGAATAATATCAACCACATAAATTTGAACAATAAGAATATTAGCATCTAGTTTTTTTGTAAACAAAGTGGTACCAATCTTTCCTCTTTGAAAATCGTTGCTTAGTAGGAAATTACTGAGTCTCTCATACCAAGCTTTGGGAGCTTGTTTAAGTCCATAAAGAGCTTTAGAAAGTTTAAATACATAATCAGGACAAGATGGATTTTCAAAATCGAGGGGTTGTTTGACAAAAACTTCTTCTTTAATGAAACCATTTAAGAAAGCACTTTTGACATCTATTTGAAACAACTTAAAATGTTTAAACGAAGCATAGGCAAGCAATATACGAATAGATTCTAACCTTGCTACAGGAGCGAAGGTTTCATCAAAATCAATACCTTCCTTTTGGGAGTAGCCTTGAGCTACTAATCTGGCCTTGTTCTTGATAACCTTACTTTCCTCATTGAGCTTGTTCTGGAAGACCCATTTTGTACCTATGACAGAGCAATTGTTTGGTCATTTGACAAGAGTCCATACCTGATTTCGTTCAAACTGATCCAGTTCTTCCTTCATAGCATGTATCCATGAGTCATCTTCTAAAGCTTCAGTAATTCGTTTGGGTTCAAGTTGAGAGATGAGAGCTACTGAGGCTTGTTTTCAAAGTGATGCTCTAGTCTGCATTTTCTCAGCTGTATTTCCAATGATAAATTCATTTGGATAACTTGCATCATGTCTCCATTCTCTGGGAACATTTGTCTTAACCAGATCTGTGTTAGTCGGTACATGCTCTGGTATAGTTGACTAAGGAGTCTCAACAGAGTTAATCAGTTGATCTGATTCCTTTAAAGTCAACTTCTATACCTGTTCCTCATCAATATTGAAACTACTAGAATTCTAAATGGGAGGGTTAGAGTCATCAAACACAACATGAACTAATTCCTCAACACTTAAAGTTCTTTTTATTGAATACTCTAAAAACACGACTAGAAGGAGAATATCCCAAGAAAATACCTTCGTCGCTATATGGATCAAACTTACCCAGATTTGATTTACCATTGTTGTGGACAAAACATTTACATCCGAAGGGATGAAAGTAGCTGATATTTGGTTTCTTGCCTTTCCACAGCTCGTATGGAGTCTTTTTCAGTACTAGCCTTATTAGACATCTGTTCAGGATATGACATGTTGTGCTCACTGCTTCTGCCCAGAAGTAGTCAGGAAGGCTTTGTTCCAGCAACATTGTTTGTGCAGTGTCTTGAAGTGATCTATTCTTTCGCTCAACCAATCCATTTTGTTGAGGTGAGGGGGGTAATGAGAAGTTTGAGTGAACCCATTTAGTGAGAAGAATTCCTCAAAGGCATTGTTTTCAAATTCTCCTCCGTGATCACTATGAATTGTGAAAATATAGTAACCTGCTTCTCTTTGCACTTTTCTACAAAAAACTTCAAAGTTAGCAAAAGCTTCTATTTATGAGCAAGGAATATGACCCAAGTAAATCTAGAGAAGTCATCAATAATAACGAAAGCATATCTTTTACCACTAATGTTAGAAGTCCTGGTAGGACCAAAAAGATCCATGTGAAGGAGTTGAAGAGGCTTAGAAGTGCTCACGATATCCTTGACTTTGAAAGAGGCGCGATTTTGCTTACCAAGTTGACAAGCATCACAAATATGATCCTTTTCAAACTTGAGCTTTGGCAATCCTTCAACTAATTCAAGTCTGGAGAGTTTATCGAGAGCGTGGATACTTGCATGCCCAAGTTTTCTATGCCACAACCAAGAATCACAGGATAGAGTAGTAAGACAGGTTAAAGTAGGTAAATCAACGTTATTTAAAACATAGATGTTATCAACTCAATCACCAATGATGGTGATGTTCTTTGCTACATTACTGATGGTGCATTTGAGATCATTGAACAGCACATCAAATCCTGCATCACAAAGTTGGCTTATGCTGAGTAGATTATGCTTTAGTCCATCAACTAGGTATACTTCAATTAAATCGCAGAAGGGGCTGATTGTTATAGATCCAACTCCAACAACCTGTCCTTTAGCATTGTCTCCAAATCTCATATATCCACCATCAAAATCCTTTACTGATTTGAAATTCTCTCTTTTGCCCGTCATATGTCTGGAACACCCGCTATCTATTACCACATACCCTTTTTGTATATTTTCTTGGAGTATTCCTGCAAAACAAGTAAATCAATTTGTTTTAGGTACCCAAGTACTTTTGGGTCCTTGGTGGTTAGTGTTAGTGTATTTAGCTTTTACATATCTATTTTCCAGGATGAAATCTCTTGCAGTTAAAAGCTTTGTGAACACTCTCATCACAAGTGAAGCAAGTGGGTTGAAAACGATTGAAAGAACTTTTTGCAGAACAAAAGTCATTTGAGGAGTTTGAAACACAATTACTTTTAGATCCTTTTAAGGAGGATTTATTAGTTTTGACTGAGCATTGACTTGGTGATTTCTTGGTGCTGTTTAAATGCATCTTGATTTCACTAAGTTCCTCTTCAAGAAAGGCTACTTCAATTTGACTTGCTTTAAAAAGAATTTGCCAGTCTTTATTTTATTTGCAAGATTATTTTACATATCAATAAGCTTTTGCAGATCATCAGTAACCAAATCCAGAGAGTATTGAAGATTTTCACAATTAGAACAGTCATAGTGTCTTACCTTACTTGTTTTACCGATGGCCATGAAGTATATGTTGGTTGTTTCATCCGTCTCATCTTCTGAGGCTTCTTGATCGCTCCAGGCTCCAAAGTTCTTTGAGTTGTTGTTATTTCGACCACCCTTTCTTCTAAGTTCAGGACAGTTTATTTTGATATGTCCTGTTTTACCACAATGATAGAATCTGCCATCATTTCATTGATATTCATTACCTCTATTATTTGACTGTGGACTCTGATTTCTTTATCTTAGCATCCCCTCGATTGATTAGAGCTAGTGCTTCATTTCCTTCCTCATCCATTTCTTCCAACGAGTCTTCCCGGGGCATTGCATTAAAGGCGACGGTTTTCTTCTTTTGTTCCTTAAGATGCCTGTTGATATGATTTTGTTCATAGGCCATCAAGTTTCTTCGCAGTTTATCATAGGTCATGTTTTTCAGATCTCCGTATTCAAGAATGGTGGCCTTTGTTTCCCAAATTTTGAAAAGACTTCTGATGAGCTTCCTGACCTGTAGTCCATTTGGGTAGACCATTCCTAGAGATTTAAGCTCTTCTACAATTTTGCTGAATCTTGAGAACATGGTTTCCACAGATTCTTCATCAGCCATCTTGAATAGTTCATACTCGTTTACCAAGCACTGATCCTGGCTTGTTTTACTTTGGTGGTTCCTTCATATGTGACCTCCAACTTATCCCACATTTCTTTTGTAGTTTCACATGTGGAGATCTTGTCATATCTCCAGATCAACTTTGCTGGTGGAGTCTTTTGTGGTGGTTCCAGGGATGGGTTTTGGCCCTTTCTTGATTACAACCCAAGCTTGAAAATCATTTGCTTGCACAAAGATTCTGAATCTTTCCTTCCAATGAGAGTAGTGTTGTGAGTTGAAGTAGGGAGGTCGATTTGATGAATGCCCATCTTGTAGTATTGCTCCTGGAATTTGATATGCTGCCATTTGATCTTTTCTCACGTGCTTTTAGGCACCCGAAATGTGAGACCTGCTCTGATACCAATTGAAAGTCAAGAGGGGGGTGAATTAAAAATTTCTTATCACCAAGTCGACTGTGGCTATGCACTAGTCGACTCACTTGCAAGTTAGTTAGATAAATAGTTTATAAAATAAAGCAGGAACTGAAAGTAAGCAGATGCACAATATTTTTATACTGATTCGGATCACCGATATGGTGCCTATTCCAGTCCCCTTGGGTTTCAAGGATTTCCTTTAGAGCTTTAGATTGAATGGAGTTTACAACAAGTGTAGCTTGACAATCCAAGATTGTCTTCCTTGATAATTGTGGTTAAGGGTGGACATTCAGTTATTCGGTTCGGTTTTTAAAATTTTGGTTCGTTTTTTGGTTATGGAAAAAGAGGTACCGAAAACCGAACCAAATTTAATTTGGTTCGGTTCAGTTTTTCCAAATTTGATCGGTTCGGTTTTGATTTATAAAATTCGGTTATTTTGGTTTTGGGCCTGCTTAATGGGCTACTTTCTATTTGTAAAATAGGCTATTTTTTAAGTAAAAAAAATAGTTCACATTTTTTACTTCAAAATGAATCATTTTTTAATCTAATGGGCTTGTTGATAGTATCAACTAGTAACAAATAACTCATTCTTCAATGAACAAATCTCACGAATTGATTGAAAAATGTAAACAACACATCTCCAGTTTTTTTTTTGTTTTCCATCCATCCGCCATTAAGTCAAATAAACCAAAAGTAAAACATCAACAATAGATGTGGGTTTAAACTTTAAATTGCTGACATGCAATCTGAGAGAAGCCTTAATAAATAATAACTACTGGACACCAAAAATGGCTAGTACTTTTGAGCTGGTTTTTGTAGGAAGCAAACCAAAAGTCCAAAACGCTTCTTCAGAACTCAGAAGCACTCTTTGCCTTGAGAATTTGAAAGTTAAGCAGGCCATGACTTTTATTTTACATGCAGTTCACATTGTCCAGAAAACATATCCACAAATTGGACTCACACAGTTCACATTGTCCAGAAAATATGTCCATAAACTGGACTCACATTGCACATCACAGTTCACACTAAAACAAACATGAAAATAATTTAATACAACCATCAAAATAGTAGCAAATTAGTAGCAAATTAGTAGCAACCGGCAGCATAAAAATAGTAGCGGCTGTCTTAAAATACAACCATCAAAATACACACTTAGCAGTCTAAATTCATCATCAAATGAGCATTAAAAACAGTAGCAGCAGTCTCAAAATGAGTCTTAAAATACTCAAAGTTCAAACCATAAGCTTAAGTGCTTAACGACTAAGGTGAAGTTGCCTCTCTTGATTCCCACGACTCTTAATGTGTTTACGCCAATCAAATGTGCCACACCTTTTTAAATAAAAATTAAGAATCAAACCACATGCCAAGCACTTTGCTTTACGCCCTTCTTTATTATCTTGAATTACCATATAATATTCCCAAACAGGTGAGGAGTAAGCTTTAGGATTAGGAGGCATGGTTGACCACTTGAACTTGAACCTTTAAGATAAAATCAAAAAGTTAGAACATAACTTTCAAGATTAAAGAAAAAAATTCAAAAGAATATGACCAAACAAATAAAGTATTGAACTCACCACTACTATACTAGCAAATTGCAATCATACATCAACAATGCAAGAGTCTCTTCCACTATTTGTCATCTCTAAAAATAATTTAATCAAATATGTCCTAAAACATAAATAAGTATATTGTGTATTGTAAAAACTAAAATGTAAAAACACACTAAAAATATAAAATCTCACCAAGTTCAATTTTCTCGAGATACTCCAAATTTTCTTCAACACAAATAGGAGTAGTCTCTTCTCTAAGCCAATCTTGGACACAAATAAGCAATTGCACACATTTAGGAGTCAATGAACTTCTAAATGGATCAAGAATACGACCACCCGTGCTAAAAGCACATTCCGATGCCACACTTGATATTGGAATAGCCAATACATCACGAGCCAACTCCGAAAGAACTGGAAACCTAGGAGTATTGACTCTCCACCAATTTAAAATATCAAAATCATCAAATTCAGGCTCTTGTTCTTCACTAATATATTTATCCAACTCTGATTTGGCACCTCCACTTCCAGAATCTTCCTTTTGTTTCTTCAAGTAAAGCTTTGCTCTCAAAGCCTTTGCTTTCACATTTTGAGAAAGGCTAGAACTAGTTGAATCAGATGAGTCAGATGAAGTATATCTAGATGAAGATGATTTTTGTTTAGAAATTTTTGAATAATTACCAACATACTCTTCAAACAAAGCTTTCAAATAAATATTCACTTCGTCACATACTATTTTTCCCTTTTCCTCTCCTAATAGCTCTTCAAGTGCAAAGCTAACATACACAAATTTATTACGAGGATCCAACACAGAAGCAATAAAAATCATTTTGTTCATCTTTTCAGGAGCACCCCAATATATTTTGAACTTTTCTTTCTCCCCACAACTATATTACGCAAATTAAGATCTTCACTTTCCCCACACTCTTTCAAATATGCATCAAGCTCACATATATCTTCAAAATGAACATTACAAGTAATATACCGTGAACCTGAAACCTTTAAGGTGAGCTCATAAAATCTTTCAAGAAACTTTATCACATTTCTCACATTATGCCAATCATCACATTGGAGCGAACCTACAATACTTCCATCCTCACAAACATCAGTAGAAAGGTGAGCATTAAAATTACCATAATAAATATCAAACCTATAAAAGGCCTTCTCAAACTTTTCTGCCACCTCCAACATCAAGTAGGTGGAGTTCCACCTAGTAGGCACATCCAATGATAACATTTTATTACATTCTATCTTTTGTACTTCACAACATTTCTTAAAGTTTCTTATTCTTGCAGGAGATGCTCTAACATGCTTCACCATTTGTCTTACCCATTTGACAAAATGGCCAATTTCTTTCAAACCATCTTGCACAATTAAATTAAGTATGTGAGCCATACATCTCAAATAGATATGTTTACCATTCATTATGTTAGTTGTTATGTAACGACCGAGTTTGTTGTTATGGATAGTCCAATCGTGCCAAGTTTTAGAGTTAGAAAACTCTGGGTTTGGGAGTTTGAAATTCTGGGCTAGGCTAGCTTCGACCGATTTTGAAGTGTGGTAGAGTCTAGGGAAATCTGGGTAAGGATTGGTCTAGGTGTATTGTTTTGACCTAGTTTTTCACGTATCCAAGACATAAAGGAGTCCGAGGGACTTTTCAGAATCGAGTTTGGGTAAGTAGAACTCCCGAAATCGCGTTTGACGTGAAGGGGTTATTTCAGATCATCGGGAAAAGCAAGTGTGTTGTGAAATGGCCAAAAAGGGGTTATTTAGATTAGGCCTGAGGACATTCCAAAAACTACTTTTCGGACTTGGTATGGGCATTACGAGTTTTTAGTAATGTCGTTTGGTTTGACCAATGCACCGGTAGCATTCATGAGTTTGATGAATGGGGTGTTTAAGTCCTACTTGGATTCTTTCGTTATCATGTTCATCGATGATATTTTGATCTACTCTAAGAGTAGGGAAGAGCATGCTAATCATCTTCATATTGTGCTGGATATCTTGAGGCACCAAAAGCTTTATGCAAAATTTACTAAGTGTGAGTTTTAGTTGACTTTCGTGGCATTCTTGGGGCATGTAGTGTCAGAAAAAGGGGTGATGGTGGATCCCCAGAAAATTGAGGTAGTCAAGAGTTGGGTTCGGCCTAGCTCTGTGACCGAGGTGGGAGTTTTATTGGGCTCGCCGGGTACTACCGGAGGTTGTTAAGAATTTTGCTTCTATTGCTACTCACCTGAACAGGCTGACAAAGAAGGAGGTACCGTTTGTGTGGTCTGACAAGTGCGAGGAGAGATTCTAAAAGCTCAAGACACTTTTGACCACAACCCCTATTTTGTCCTTGCCGATTGAAGGTAAAGACTTTGTTGTTTACTGTGATGCTTCACATTCTAGTTTGGGTGCTGCATTGATGCAGGATAGGAATGTGATAGCCCATGCATCCAGGTAGTTGAAAGTGCATGAGAGGAATTACCCGACTCACGATTTAGAGTTGGCAGCGGTGGTTTTTACATTGAAAATCTGGAGACACTACCTTTATGGTGTCAAGTGTGAGGTATTTACAGATTATCGCAGTCTACAACATGTATTCACTCAGAAGGATTTCAATTTGAGGCAGAGAAGGTGGATGGAGCTATTGAAGGACTACGATGTGACCGTTCAGTACCATCCGAGTAAGGCTAATATGGTGGCAGACGCATTAAGCCAGAAAACTGTTAGCATGGGTAGCTTAGCTTATTTGGGTGTCCAAATGACCACTAGCTAAGGAAATTCGGGCTTTGGAGGCCAAGTTCATGCACTTGGGTGTTTCAGATCAAGGTGGGTTGTTGGCCAGCATTGAGGTCAAGGCCACCTTCATAGAGGAAATAAAGGCAAAATAGTTTCAGGATCCGAAACTGGGTAAGTTGCGAGCTAAGGTAATATCCTGGGAGTCCAGAGACGTCATGTTAGACTCTAGTGGAGTGTTGCATTTCTGAGAGGATTTGTGTTCCTAGGATTAATGATATAATTCAGAGAATTTTAGCGGAAGCCCATGGTTCGCGGTACTCAATTCATCTGGGTGTGACCAAAATGTATAGGAACTTGAGGCAGCATTACTGGTGACCCAGGATGAAAAGGGACATAGTTGATTTTGTGTCCAAATGCCAGAACTGCCAGCAGGTAAAGTACGAACATCAGAGACCTGCAGGACTACTTCAGAGAATGCCAATTCCAGAGTGGAAGTTGGAAAGGATAGCCATGGATTTCTTGGTGGGTCTTCCCAAGACATTGGGGAAGTATGACTCAATTTGGGTCATTGTTGATAGGCTGACCAAGTCCTCTCATTTCATTCCGGTCAGGGTAGATTACAATTCGCAGCAATTGGCTAAGATCTACGTGAAAGAGATTATGAGACTGCATGGGATACCATTGTCCATCATTTCAGACAGGGGTACGCAATTTACTTCTAAGTTCTGGGGCAAGTTACATGAAGAGTTGGGTACACAACTTACTTTTTTGCATGGACTTCCATCCTCAGACTGATGGCCAGTCAGAAAGGATGATCCAGGTATTGAAGAAAATGCTAAGAGCATGTGTAATGGACTTCGGGGGTCATTGGGACCAGTTTCTCCCACTGAGCGAATTCTCGTACAATAATAGCTATCACACCAGTATTGACATGGCACCATTCGAGGAATTATATGGGAGGAACTGCAGATCACCGGTTGGGTGGTTTGAGGTAAGGTTTCTACTCCCCAATCTTTATACTACGTTTCCTATGCGGTAGAATTGCTAGGAGGGAACTTGGGGAAATGTTAGAATAACCTAGGAATGGTAGAATCCGGGGAAGGAAGGGGATTCCAAGCATGAATGTTCTTGGGCATTGTTAAAAGTATGTTATTATGATCGTAGGTTGTTAAATTCTCTATTTTTATCCGTAAAAATGATAGAAGTAGGTGAATTATCGGTGGAAAAGCCTGGGAAAAAGGCGGGATAATCATGGTTGGCCTGGGGTTTGGGGATTTGGTGTAATCCGGGTACTGTGCAAGCCTTGTGTGTTAATTATATATACTGGTGTGTTATTTTAGACCAAGAACGAGAAAGGAATCTGGAACACGGGAAAGCTCGGGTCGAATAGAGCTTGGTTCATTTTGAGGTAGGTGATGGCTTACGATTTCTGTGAATGTTGTATATTCTTGTACACATATCTAAGTGATTGTATGAATTACATTTCTTAGGGAAGTTGTGTAGAATGTCTAAGGTTCCTGCTTTACAGTCTGTGATTTGAACGGTATTTGCTTATTGGTTTACAAGTTGTTTGTTCATGCATTTGAATGTAGATTATTGACATTCGGTTGGCTCAGGTACCACGCCTGGTACAGAATATACTAACGGTTGGCTCGGATACCACGCATGATATGGGTTTACTTTTGTTGCATCATTGCATTTTTATTATTGTGCTGCATTGACTGATATTGGTTACGTGAGTGGACCGGGCTGTTTATTAAAATGTGTTATTGGTTTGGTGGCCCTTGAGAGGCCGGGGAAATTCTGTATAACTGTTGTGCTAGTCTTGGTTTAGGTCGGGTTGATTCAAGGTACATTGTGTTGTCTAGAGGGGATCCCAGGATGGGTCCGGGCTAGACGGAAAGGGATAGTTAATGGTATATGGTTGTGGTTTAGAGTTAGGTGGTGGATTTCATACGGAATGGGCTAAGTAGAGACTTGTAGTCTAGGTGTGTTTGTGGCTATTGTTGCATGTTTTCCATACCTTTTACTTGATATTATTTTACTGTTTATACACTGTTTATTTGGAAACTGGTTGATGATCCTACGAGTATACAGTGGTGGTGTACTGATACTGCACTTGCTTTTCTTTTGGTGAGTACAGGAAATCTTCCAGCAGCTGAGACGCGACCTCATCTTTAGCACCGATGATTTCTGACTTCAAGGTTGAGCTGTTTGATCAAGCTACCTTGGTCTTATCTTTAGAGTTGCAGTCCACTTGTCTTGGACTTGAAACTATTTTCGTATTTTCTTTTGGGGTTGCATCCCCGTATTCTAGATATTGGTAGTGATATTTGGTACAACGACTTTCAGTTCCTAGGAGGGATTTTCCGCAGGATATATTAAAGCTTTAGTTTTTGCATTGCTTAATTGCTAGTTTATTTTCTATTTACCGGTTTTAGGCTGTTAGTCTAGGCAAAGGGTTGAACTCTACTGGTTCGCTCATCCGGGGGTTGGGTGGGTGCCACTCACAATGGTCTGGGTCGTGATAAATATGGTATCAGAGCCCTAGGTTCGTTGATCTCGTCATACCAAACAGGTCTAGTAAAGTCTTGAGGAACGGTGCAGAGACGTCCGTACTTTTCTTCGAGAGGCTATGGGGCTTTAGGAAAAAACTATCACTTCCTTCTTTCCTTCATGCTATAACTTGATTCCAATTGGTATCTTGTGATACAAATTGGTATCTAACCTCATTCACTCTTCTGTCCGTAGATGGTTTCTACAAGAAACAATGGAGCAAGGCCAGCGGTCCCAGCAGCAGGCCCGGTAGTTCATGGCAGAGGTAGGGGAAGGGACAGGGGACGAGATGAAGCCGCACCCGCCAGAGATAGAGCTCAAGCTGCTGCTGAGGTTCATGAAGCGACCCCTCCCCCACCTCAGGATCCTGTGGTGGAAGAGGTGAAAGTGATTGTGGTGGATGAAGGGGCACAAGCGGAGGCGGCACCAGTTGAGGGTGTAGGCCTTCCTACTATGACACCAGAAGCCTTTTAGCAGGCTTGGAACATTCTGAGTGGGTTGGTTGGCGCTGGATCCATACCTACAGCTTATGAAAATCAGGCCTTGGATACTCAGCCAGCGGTTACTACAACACCTAGGATGGACGCAACTTTGGGCATGAATGATCTCCTCAGGCCAATGCTAGGCCTAGTGATGACAGGAAATGCGCATGAGTTGCTGACCAAGTTTCTCAAGCTGAAACCTCCAACACTTCAGGGTACAGATAAGGAGGATGCCTATGAGTTCATCCTGGATTGCCATGAGAGGTTGCACAAGTTGGGTATTATATATTAGCATGGGGATGAGTTTGTCACTTTTTAGCTGCAGGGTGATGCCAAGCAGTGGTGGAGGTCTCATATTGAGTGTTGGTCTTCTGTTCTACCTTCACTGACTTGGAAGCAGTTTTCACGCGTTGTTTCTAGAGAAGTACATTCCCCGTAATTTGAGAGACCGGAAGAAAGATGAGTTTATGAACTTGGAGCAGGGTAGCATGTTGGTCTCGGCTTATGAGGCTAAGTTCCATGCGTTGTCTCATTTTGCTACACAGATGTTGGGCTCCGAGGAGGAACAGGTCCGGTTGTTCATCAAGGGTCTGAATAGTGAACTACAGGTACTGTCAGTGCATATGACTTCTTCAGGAAAGGGCTTTAATGATGTGGTGGATTATATGAAGAAGATAGAGGGAGCTAGGCAAGCGGGGAAGGCTAAGGCTTTATCCAAGAGGCCCCGGAATGAGGGAAACTATGGTGGATCATACTCCAGGGGCCAATTTCAGCAGGCTTACCCGACCCGTCCTATTCAGTCGGCTCTACCAGCTACTACAGCTGGTCGTCAGGAAGCTCAGTCTTCAGCTCCTAGAGGCCAGGGAGCGTCCTATACATCAACTAGCATACCTACTCTTGACTGTGGTTGCTTTCATTATGGTGAGCTGGGCCACTTTAAGAGGGAGTGTCCACATAAGCAGGCAAGTAATTAGGGTCAGCAGCAAACTAGAGCAGTGGTTCTGGCAGGCAGAGGCAGTAATGCTAGAGATCGTCCACAGGGTGGGTGAGGAAATTTTCAGGGAGGCCAGGGAGACAGGGGGAACGGCGGAGCAGGCAGGGGTGCGACGCAGTCAGCCCGGGAAGTTGCCCGGATTGATGATCGGGCTCATTGCTATGCGTTTTCAGGGAGGACCGAGGTGGAAGCCTCAGATACAGTGATCACAGGTGCCATTCTTGTCTGCGATAAAATGGCTTCGATATTATTTGACCCAGGTTCTACATATTCTTATGTGTCTGTGAGTTTTTCTTTGGGGATGGATTTGATTTGTGATATCCTTGATTCCCCTATCCATGTTTCTACCTCGATTGGAGAGTCTGTGATTGTGACTCATGTATATCGTGACTGTTCTGTGGTGTTTGTGGGGTTGCATACTTGGGTAGACTTGGTAATTCTGGATATGGATGATTTTGATATTATCTTGGGTATGACCTGACTCTCTCCTTATCATGTTGTGTTTAACTGTAACACCAAGACGCTGGCTCTAGAGATTTTGGGTAAGGATAGACTAGAGTGGGAAGGTGTGTACAGGCCTAAGCCAGTTAAGATAATATCATTTTTCTGGGCTAGGAAGCTAGTGGGAAAGGCGTGTATAGCCTTCTTGGCTCATCTCCGGGATGATAGTGTGGAGTTTCCGCCTATTGAGTCAGTTCCAGTGGTTTCCAAATTTTTAGAGGTGTTTCCAGCTGACTTGCCTGGTATGCCTCCGGACAGGGATATAGATTTTTGTATTGATTTGGAGCCAGGCACTCGTCCCATTTCTATTCCTCCATATCGTATGGCTCCGATGGAGTTAAGGGAACTTAAGACTCAGCTGTAGAAACTCCTAGATAAGGGATTTATACATCCTAGTGCTTTGCCTTGGGGTGCTCTGGTTTTATTTGTAAAGAAGAAGGATGGTAGTATGCGGATCTGCATAGATTATAGGAAGTTGAACAAGGTGACTATCCGGAATAAGTACCCTCTACCCCGTATAGATGATTTATTTGACCAGCTTCAGGGTGCATCAATGTTCTCAAAAAATGACTTGAGGTCGGGGTACCATCAGTTAAAGATTTGGCCTGAAGACATTTTGAAAACTGCTTTTCAGACTCAGTATGGGAATTACGAGTTTCTAGTAATGTCGTTTGGTTTGACCAATATGCCGGCAGCATTCATGAGTTTGATGAATGGGGTGTTTAAGTCCTACTTAGATTCCTTTGTTATCATGTTCATCGATGATATTTTGATCTACTCTAAGAGTAGGGAGGAGCATGCTAATCACCTTCGTATTGTGATGGATATCTTGAGCCACCAAAAGCTTTATGCAAAATTCACTAAGTGTGAGTTTTGGTTGACTTCTGTGGCATTCTTGGAGCATGTAGTGTCAGAAAAGGGGGTGATGCTGGATCCCCAGAAAATTGAGGCAGTTCAGAGTTGGGTTCGACCTAGCTCTGTGACCGAGGTGAGGAGTTTTATTAGGCTCGTGGGGTACTATCGGAGGTTTGTTAAGAATTTTGCTTCTATTGCTACTCACCTGACCAGGATGACATAAAAGGAGGTACCGTTTATGTGGTCCGACAAGTGCGAGGAGAGCTTCTAAAAGCTCAAGACACTTTTGACCACAACCTATATTTTGTCCTTGCCGGTTGAAGGTAAAGACTTTGTTGTTTACTGTGATGCTTCACATTCTGGTTTGGGTGCTGTATTGATGCAGGATAGGAATGTGATAGGGTATGCATCCAGGCAGTTGAAAGTGCATGAGAGGAATTACCTGACTCACGATTTAGAGTTGGCAGCGATGGTTTTTGCATTGAAAATTTGGAGACACTACCTTTATGGTGTCAAGTGTGAGGTATTCACCGATCATCGGAGTCTGCAGCACGTATTCACTCAAAAGGATTTGAATTTGAGGCATAGAAGGTGTATGAAGCTTTTAAAGGACTATGATGTGACCATTCAGTACCATCCGAGTAAGGATAATGTGGTGGCAGATGCATTAAGCTGGAAAACTGTTAGCATGGGTAGCTTGGCTTATTTGAGGGTGTCCAAATGACCACTAGTTAAGGAAATTCGGGCTTTGGAGGTCAAGTTCATGCACTTGGGTGTTTCAGATCAAGGTGGGTTGTTGACCAGCATTGAGGTCAAGGCCACCTTCATAGAGGAAATAAAGGCGAAATAGTTTCAGGATCCGAAACTGAGTAAGTTGCGAGCTAAGGTAATATCCTGGGAGTCCAGAGACGTCATGTTAGACTCTAGTGGAGTGTTGCATTTCAGAGAGGATTTGTGTTCCTAGGATTGATGATATAATTCAGAGAATTTTAGCGGAAGCCCATGGTTCGCGGTACTCAATTCATCTGGGTGTGACCAAAATATACAGGAACTTGAGGCAGCGTTACTGGTGACCCAGGATGAAAAGGGACATAGTTGATTTTGTGTCCAAATTCCAGAACTGTCAGCAGGTAAAGTACGAACATCAGAGACCTGCAGGACTACTTCAGAGAATGTCAATTCCAGAGTGGAAGTGGGAAAGGATAGCCATGGATTTCGTGGTGGGTCTTCCCAAGACATTGGGGAAGTATGACTCAATTTGGGTCATTGTTGATAGGATGACCAAGTCCTCTCATTTCATTCCGGTCAGGGTAGATTACAATTCGCAGCAATTGGCTAAGATCTACGTAAAAGAGATTATGAGACTGCATGGGATACCATTCTCCATCATTTCAGACAGGGGTACGCAGTTTACTTCTAAGTTTTGGGGCAAGTTACATGAAGAGTTAGGTACACAACTCAGTTTTAGCACAACCTTCCATCCCCAGACTGATGGTCAGTTGGAGAGGACGATCCAAATATTGGAGGACATGCTAAGAGCATGTGTGATGGACTTTAGGGGTCATTGGGACCAGTTTCTACCGTTGTGTGAATTCTCGTACAATAATAGCTACCACTCCAGTATTGACATGGCACTGTTCGAGGCACTGTATGGGAGGAACTGCAGATCACCGGTTAGGTGGTTTGAGGAAGGCGATGTAAAGCCTCTGGGCGTAGACTTAGTGAAGGAAGCACAGGAAAAGGTAAGGGGCATACATACCAAGTTGTTGGCTGCTCAAAGCAGGCAGAAAGAGTATGCAGACCGCAAGGTCCGAGACATGGACTTTCAGGCTGGTGAACATGTATTGTTGAAGGTGTCACCAATGAAAGGGGTTATGCAGTTTGGTAAGAAGGGCAAGCTTAGCCCTCGGTTCATCGGTCCGTTTGAAGTTCTTGAAATTGTGGGGCCAGTGGCTTATAAGCTAGCACTGCCACCTAGTTTGTCGAGCGTCCATCCGGTATTCCATGTATCCATGCTTAAGCGATACCATGGGGATGGGGATTACATCATCAAGTGGGATGATGTACTTTTCGATAAGGATCTTCGTTATGAGGAAGAACCAGTTTTGATTCTTCCTCGGGATGTCCGAAGGTTGAGGACAAAGGTGATTGATATGGTGAAGGTCCAGTGGAAGCATTGTTCGGTTGAGGAAGCCACTTGGAAAATCAAGAAGAACATGCGGGACAAGTACCCTTAACTGTTTGAGGATTCAGGTACTACACTTCCCTCCTTTTATTTTTGTAATTTTGGGTTTGATCGTTCGGGAACGAACGATGGGTAAATTGGTATCTGTTGTAAGGACCTGGGTCTGTCGTTAAGGGTAGTCCAATAGTGCCAAGTGTTAGAGTTAGAAAACTCTGAGTTTGGGAGTTTGAAAATTCTGGGCTAGGCTAGCAAAGGTCGATTCTGGAGTGAGGTGGAGTCTAGGAAAATACGGGTAAGGATTGGTCTTTGTGTCTTATTTTGAGCTAGTTTTCCATGTAGCCAAGACAAAAAGGAGTCCGAGGGACTTTTCGAAATCGAATTTGGGTAAGTAGAACTCTCAGAATCGCGTTTGACATGAAGGGGTTGTTTCGGATCGTCGGGGGAAGCAAGTGTGTTGTGAAATGGGCAAATTTTGGAGATTTCTGGACATTCTGTCTGTGATGAGCACAATGGCTCCATCGTAGCGACCTCCTCTATAGTGGTGGAAAATACCGCTATAGCGGTGGTCAAGGCGGTCAACACCCACTTAAGACCGCTATAGCGGAAGTCGTCCGCTATAGTGGGACCGCTAATACCGCTATAGAGGAGGTCGCTGCGGTCAACACCCACTTAAGACTGCTATAGCGGAAGTCGTCCGCTACAGTGGGACCGCTATAGCAGAGCGAGGACCGCTATAGCGGGCCGATGGGTTTTCAATGCAGAAACTTCCCCAAAACAGTTCAGTTTTCTACAATTCGTTTAGGAGAAGAACTAGGCGATTTCAGGCGATTTTCCTCCTTTTTCCTTCGAAATTCTTCCCTAAAGTAAGGTTTCTACTCCCCAATCTTTGTACTACGCTTCCTATGCGGTAGAATTTCTAGGAGGAAACTTGAGGAAAGGTTGGAATAACCTAGGAATAGTAGAATCTGGGGAAGAAAGGGGATTCCAAGCATGAATGTTATTGGGCATTGTTAAAAGTATATTTTTATGATCATAGGTTGGTTAATTCTCTATTTTATCCATAAAAAATGGTAGAAGTAGGTGAATGAACGGTGGAAAGCCCAGGGAAAAGGGTGGGATGATCATGGGTGGCCTGAGTTTGGGGATTTGGTGTAATTCGAGTACTGTGCAGGTCTTGTGTGTTAATTGTATGTACTTGTGTGTTGTTTTAGACCAAGAACGAGAAAGGAATCCGGAACACAGGAAAGCTCGGGTTGAATAGAGCTTGGATCATTTCGAGGTAGGTGATGGCTTACGATTTCTGTGAATGTCGTATATTCTTGTACTCATATCTAAGTGATTGTATGAACTACATTGCTTAGGGAAGTCGTGTAGAATGTCTAAGGTTCCTGCTTTACAGTCTGTGATTTGAACGGTATTTGCTTGTTGGTTTACAAGTTGTTTGTTCATGCATTTGACTACGGATTATTGACATTCGGTTGGCTCGGGTACCATGCCTGGTATGGGTATAACAAATGGTTGGCACGTGTACCACGCCTAGTACGAGTATAACAATTGGTTGGCACGGGTACCACGCCCGGTACGGGTTTACTTTTGTTGCATCATTGCATTGTTATTATTGTGTTGCGTTGATTGATATTGGTTTCGTGAGTGGACCAGGCTGTTTATTGAAATGTGTTATTGGTTTGGTGGTCCTTGAGAGGCCGGGGAAACTCTGGTTAACTGTTGTGTTGGTCTTGGTTTAGGTTGGGTTGTTCATTGACATTTGTGTTGGTCTTGGTTTAGGCCGGGTTGATTCAAGGTACATTGTGTTGTCTAGAGGGAATCCCAGGGTGGGTCCGAACTAGACGGAAAGGTATAGTTAATGGTATATGGTTGTGGCTTAGAGTTAGGTGGTGGATTTCATGCGGGAACAGTCTAAGTAGAGACTGGTAGTCTAGGTGTGTTTGTGGCTATTGTGCATGTTTCCATACCTTCTACTTGATATTGTTGTACTGCTTATACATTGTTTATTTGGAAACTGGTTGATGATCCTACCAGTACACTGTGGTGGTGTACTGATACTGCACTTGCTTTTCTTTTGGTGAGCACAAAAAATCTTCCAACGGCTGAGACGCGACTTCACCTTTAGCACCGACGATTTCTGACTTCAAGGGTGAGCTGTTTGATCAAGCTACCTTGGACTTATCTTTAGAGTTGCAGTCCACTTGTTTCAGACTTGAAACTATTTCGTATATTTTTTGGGGTTGCATCCCCGTATTATAGATATTGGTAGTGATATTTGGTACATCGAATATTTGAATTATTTAATTGCTATTTTACTTCTGTTGCTAGTTTTAGGCTGTTAGTCTAGGCAAAGGGTTGAACTCTATTGGTTCACTCATCCAGGGGTTGGGTGAGTTCCACTCACGACAGTCTGGGTCGTGACAGTTCCCCACATACTAACTGTTTAGACAATTCTGTAACTGCAATATTATTTGAAGAAGCATTATCAACAGTAACAGAGAATATATTGTCCAAGTTCCAATCAAGCAAACAGTTACTTATAGACTCTGCCAAATTCTCACCCTTATGACTAGTGATACGACAAAAATTTTAATATTCTTTTATGCAGTACCCGATCTCTATCAATAAAGTGAGCAGTCAAACATATATAATTAATCTTTTGTATCGATGTCCATGTATCTGTGGTAAGACAAATTCTTGGTTTGACTTCTCTAAAAGACCTCTTCAAATCTTGCCTCAATTCACCATAAATATCATAACAATCCCTTGTTATTGCTCTACGGGAAGGAATGCGAAATAGAGGTTGAGCCTGATTCATAAACTTCTTAAAGCCTTCCTTATCTACAAAACTGAAGGGTAGCTCATCCATAATTATCATCTCAACTAAAGACCTCCTAATTTTTTCTTGATCAAATTTCCAAGTTGGTGCATCCTTAGATTGTAAGTTCAACTTTGTTTGAGTATCAGGCTCAGTGGTTCCAATGAGAAATTTATACTCCCTACACCTATTTAAATGTTGTTTCAATCCTGTTGTTTCATTTCTAGATGCATTAGCAACATAATCTTGCTTATAATGTCTACACTTTGCTTTACAACATATACCATTTTCAAACACCTTATCAAAATGATCCCAAACAATAGATCTAGGTTGCATTTCTTTTATTTTCCTTGTAGTCTCAGTGTCAACTGAATTGTCACTACTATTACTAGGTAAGGTATCAGTTGAACTAGCCTCACTAACTCGACTTTGATCAGCCATCTATGTGAAATCAGAAAGAAAAATCAAAATGTAATCAACTAATATACACTAGACAACCTTAACAGTCAACCAAAGTGTAATTCATGTGAAATCAAGCTTTCAAAAAGACAGAAATGAACTGGACAAGTAGAGAATTTCAACTTTTTTTCAACTTCAACCAAATATTCTCCAACCCCTTACCAAATAGGTTGATTTTTTATTATAGAAAATTAGGGTTCTTAATCTCACACCAAATAAGTTTAATCTGTCACTAATATCACCTTTTTCCAATATCATCAAAGAAAACTAGCAAAGGACAGAAGAAAAAGAAAAGAAACCAAAGAAATCAAAAAATAAAGGGAGGAAAAAGAAAAGTCGGCGTACCTGAAAGTGTCGGCACCGCTGGTTGGCGTACCTAAGATACGACACTGCTGGTCGCCGCTCGCTATCGCTATGACAGATGATGGACTGTCGGACTGACGAGTGACGAGAGAGAGTAGAGACTAGAGACGACTGTTGGAGAAATGAGAAATGAGATTGAAAAATTTAGGGTATTAGATAGTGGTTTGGGCTTAGGTAATGAAAACTTGAAAATGGTTTGGGCTTAGGTAATGAAAAATTGAAAATTGAAAAGGGCCCAAGGATATAATATAATTTTCAGAAAATAATATATATAATTATTTTGGTTTTTTGGTTAAACTGAATAACTGGGAGTGCAAAATCGAAAACCGAATCAAATACTGAATTATTAAAAATAAATGTATCAAAACCGAACCAAAAAATTGAAAAACTGAAACCAAAAAACTGAATTAGTTTACTTCGGTTCAGTTTTTCAGTTTTTCAGTATTTATGCCCACCCCTACTTGTGGTGACACAGTCTCTACCTGTATAACTAGTACCGACTCTTTCTTTTTCTTTTGATTACAATTGTAGACTCTAGAGAGTACAAAGTATTATAAAAGATAAAAGCTAGGCAGTGGTCTTGTTCAAGAGAAGTTGTGTAGTTTCCTTCTCTTCGACTGGTGCTCTTTATAGGCTTGATGTTGCTCTTGTAAAGGAAAACCCAAGGGGCTTATGATCAATCAAGGATTCTGATATTCCTTGATTGATTGCTTTCAATCAATCATGTCCACATCAGATGTGTCCGTGATTCTTCTTCCATTTTGGCTTTATTCCTTCTTGATTGATTATCTTCAGTCAATCATGTTTATATCAGATATGTCCATGATTCTTCTTTCCGTTTTGGTTCTCCTTGCTTGTAGCTTTCTTTATTGTCTGGAGAATCTCAGAGTTGACCTTCCTTGTGTACTTGAGATCTTCTCCTTGATTCCGGGATCATGATTTGATGTCTTTCTTGTGTGCTCGATAGCTTCTTGTAATTTTTGCTAGATTTTCTTCTCCTTGATTTCGGGATCATGATTTGCTTAAATCATGATTTGCTTGATCTTCTTTGCCTTCTGTGCATTCCTTGATTATACTCCATATGTTCGTTGTTTCCTTTTTGCCTACAATAGGGCGAACAATTAGTGTGTCCTTATTAAAACAAAATTCGAGGAGGCTAACAATATACTTCATGACCAATATCTCAACACCGCCCTTATCATCTTCTAAGCGAGTCATACAAAGACATTCATTTAAAACTCCTAAATCAACTATAACATTCTCTTCTTGATTAGATTTAATTAGGCTGAGGGATCGAAAATATATGAAACTATTCAGAGATGGGATCAAAATAAATTACTTGGTTAAAAGATGCAAAGTGATCCCAAATACCCTCCCGAAATTTATTATTTACATCATTATCATATGTTTTGACCTTTACCCTATAGTGAAGTCGATCCTGAAATGTCACTGCACAACTCATTGAGAGGATATCAGAAGGGAACTTGAGTAGCCTCCACTATTTGTCTTTAAGACTAGCAATTTTAACAAACTCACCACCGTAATCCGGGGTTTGATGTTGCATAATCAACACTGCCTTGTAAACATTTTTGGAGGAGTCAAAACAAAGTCCCCCACGTATATATAATAGCCATCTTCGTTCAAGCGGTCAAGCTCAAGCACTTTGGTGCAAAATTGTTGGGTATGATTCCTTTTCATGTGAGGATAATTAAGCTCTTCCGAAGCAAGTTGTTGATATATTAAGCGGATTAATGTGTTGCGCTTAGACCTCCTACTCCAGCTCGTTCAACCTATGATGACGATCACTCCTTCTTTTCGTTGATTCGAGAGCTGGAAGTTTGGACTTGAAATCCAAGAACTCTGTGGCTTAGAAACACACTTGAATCGTAATAGGGATTTCACGGGTAAATTTGAGAGAATAATCGTATTAATTTCATCGAGAAGATGAGCTATTTCAAGGAGTAATAGAAAAATATAATAAAGAAAAACGGTAGAGATTGTTATTCTCAAGAATTATGATAGGGTAAGACACCATCATATTTAATTATTTATAGTAAATCAAACTTGTTCTCCAAGAAACTTTCATCTGCTAATTAAGGGATCTACATCCAGATTCTAATATTTATTTACAATATCTTTTTAGTTTTTTTCTATGAGGTCAAAAATATCCTCGAACTATTTGAAATAGAGCAAATATACCCTCCATTTTATTTTTGGCTCAAAAATACCCCTGCCATTAACATTTTGGACCACAAATACCCTCCAACTTAACACCCTATTTAACTTGACGATTTGGCATCTACGTGGTTGTCCAACTAGGACATGGCCTGCCACATGACTGCCACGTAGATCACAAACCTAGTCCATTATAATTCTACCCATATTCAATCCAATACCTGCTCCGAATCCGCCGACCCATCCCAATTAAAAGGTAAAAGTAAGGGTGTAAACCTGAACTGCCTCATTCGATCAATCGATTAGCTATACTTGTATTATTAATGCTTAAATATCTAAACTGCATCTCCTAATTGATATATATGAACACTAATTAATGCTAGATCAAATTGAGATTGGCAGTAAAAGTGAGTGCCGATGAAGATTCCACATCCATAGCCATACTTGCTTTCCATTATGTTTTTATCATAAGATATTTACTTGATGTATCTTTACATGTTCAGCTATCTTTGAGCATAATGTCAAAATTGATGTGTTGATTATGTATTTGCTAAATCCTACACAGCCACTAGCTGATCATTATAATTGTAATATCATATCTTGTCAAATTACTTAATTATAAAACTTTATATAATCTGATATTTCTTGTGTTTAATTTTGTTGAAATATATAATCTGGAATTCTTTGAGATTGAGACCCCGCAAATTGATTGATTGATATATAAACTAGAATTTCTACTTTAATTTATGTTTTTCTTCTTAATCTAGGTGGCAAGCTGGGGAGGCTTGCCAGCTAGATTATTTTCCTTCAAAATAATGCACGCATTAGGTGTGTGTATTATTAGTGCCTTGTTTGATACACTTTTTTAGTTTATGTATAACTAATTGTGTATTGAGCTATGTATTAGTAATACCACCGATTTTGATGCATTAGTAATACAAAGGATTTCAACACATGCATTAGCTTGATTAATGACATTACTACCCCTCAAATCCCTCTTGAAAGTCAAAACATTTCTCAAGTTTTTTCTACCGTATTATATTTTAGAAATTTAAAAACTTGCTCTCTGCCTCTCTTCTCTTACTTTGCCAAAAAAAATTCTCAATTTTTTTTTCCGTTTGTTCTCAGTTTTCTTTTTTTTTTGTTTCCCAGTTCCTTTTTTTCCCCTCTTTTTTTATAATAACAGTGCTCTATTATTTTTGAAGCAATGCTACAGTCAATTACTTTCATTTTGAAAAAAAATGAGCAAGTGAAGTTCTAAAGATAAAAGAACTTTGATGCAAAAAAAGTGTACACAACTAAAATTAAAATGTCAAGGGTATTTTTGTAAACAAATATTTTTTTATAAAAATTATACAAGACATGTTAATTCTAATACATTAAACCAAACAGTGTATAAGAAATAATGCAAGCATAACTAATGCAAGCATAACTAATACACTCTATTCAGCATTATTCTTATACACTCTACCAAACGATCCCTAAGAGAAACAAAGAATTATTTTAAATGCATGACATTTGAAGGGTTTTAATTGAATGAGGCAGTTTAGGTTTACACCCTTACATTTATCCTTTAATTGGAATGGGTCTGGAGATTCGGGACGGGTATTGAATTGAATATGTGTAGGATTATAATGGACTAAATTTGTGATATTCGTGGCAGGCCTTGTCCTACTTGGACGGTCACATAGATGTCAAATCATCAAGTTAAAGGGGGTGTTAAGTTGAAGGATATTTGTGGTCCAAAATGTTAACGGTATGGGTATTTTGAGCCAAAAATAAAATAAAGGATATATTTGCTCTATTTCAAAGGTATTTTTAGCCCTTTTTCGTTTGTTTTAACTTAATTTCTATTTATTTTTTTTAGGAAAAATTGTTATTGATATGCTTAAATTTAGGGATTTTTATTGTTACGTCAGTTCCTTGATTTCTGCAAGAAGAGGAATTTTTATTGTAACCTAAAGTCAAATTAAACTTTTGGGATCAAGTTTAATTTTTTAAAGTAAAAGAGACCTAGGTCTAGAATCATCTCTCTAAGAAAATAACGAAAACTATCTAAAATAAATAAATAGGTAAATAAATAATAAATAACTATCTAAATCTTGTAGAAACTAATTTTTATAATGTTATTTTGAGAATCTAGAAAAAAATATTAAGATTAAAATAGTAAAAAAATTTGATCAAATTAAAGTGCTTTTAATCCAATTTGATCAGCTTATAAGTGTTTGTCAAACATCCTCTAGTCAGAATAGGAAGTGGTCTCTCAGAAAATTAGGAATAATTTTTTTTTAAGCACCTCAATTTTTAATATTAAAAAAAAATCCAGAGAATAAATACGAAATGAAAGAAGAGGGGTCCAAGTGCTCTTTTTTTCTTTTAGGTCTTTCACCATAACCCAACTAAATTTGAAAACACGCCGGAAGGACCCATATTGGAAGGTTATCTAATAAAAGTGACTTTGTATAGCTCGAACCCGATAGTACTGATTACGGATGAAAGAGTGCTTATTATTTCTAATAATATTTATTAGAGAAAAAAAGAGTTAAATAATAGTAGCAGGTGAAGGTTTTTTATTTTTTATTTCATGGTAGCTCGATTTCTTTACCTAAAAGGAAACAATCTTTTTTTCTTGGAGTACAATATTGTTTGCTTCTTCGATAAATACTAGTTATAAAGAGTCGTGCTATGCACAAGCCTAATAATACTATGTTAAATATTTAAAATGTAATTTTACTTTCATAATTTTATTGATTTGAATTATTACCTAAAATTTGAAAATTCAAAATAAGATTAAATTCGCCCAAGGCACGGGCTCAATATATGTTACCTTTTTTGTCCCAATTTATGTAACACACTAAATTTAGAGAGTCGATTAAATTTTTTTGTTACGATTTTTAAATATCTTAAGTTGTTAATTATCGTAAATTAGAATACTTTCTTTTACAAAATTTTCAAATAATATATGTTACTCTCTCTGTCCCAATTTATGTGGCACTGATGGAATTTGAAGAGTCACTTTAATTTGCTTATATAGTTTTTAGATATTTTAAATTGTTAGTTATTGTGATTTGTAGTAGTTTGTACGTACTTTTCAAATAATATATGTTACTCTCTTTATTCTAATTTATGTGACGCTGACAAAACTTGGAGTCAGTTAAATATTTTATGTCTTTTAAATATTTTAAATTATTAATTATTGTGATTTATAGCACTTTTTACATTATTTTTAAATAATATATGTTACTTTTTTTTATCCGAATTTATGTAGCACTGATAAAAATTTGAGAGCCAAATAATTTTTTTATGTCTTTTAAATATTTTAATTGTTAATTATTGTGATTTATATTTTTGTGTATTTTTTAAATATATAATAAATTTTTTAAAAAGATAAATAAATTAAAACAGAAATCGAACCCACAAACAAATAAGCAGACAACAGAAGCAGGCATGTTGACACCCTGCTGCCTGCTTTGCCTCTTCTTAGTAAGTATAATAATTGTACCTTAATTTTTTACTTTATATAAGCGAGGAAGGAGTACGAACACTGCAATCAATGATTCTACTAATAGCAATGCCAATTATACTATAAACTTGGACCCATCAAAAAATTGTACAAAATGCAACGTGAATTATACAGTGACTCCTTTATCTCTTCTTATAAGTTCTTGGTGTCCTCAAGTCTTTCAATACTTACACGTAGGGGTGACAAATACGCTGTTTGAATTGAATTTTGACGGATTAAAATGGGCAGAAGTTACAAATGAGTTATTATCCAACCCTGCTCAAAGTTGAGATGGGCTAAGATGGAGTAAATAACAGGTCATAGCTCAATCTACTCAATTTGACCCATTATTTTTATAACTTTTAAACACATATATATGACTAATATTTAATGAGATATGTGACAATGAATTAACGATTTGGTAAAAATTTATTCAATATTCTTAATGGGTTAACCGATAACCCGATAAGAAATAATTAAATTATAATTTACTTTTAGATATATAAAAACACCCGATAAAATAAACGTTCAGTTATTTGTGATCTTTGTCAAATTATAACATGTTTGTTATAGAACTAAAATTAAATTATAATTTACTACGGTTGTAACATTTTTTCTTAATCATACAGGTTGTTTTGCAATCTAGATCCATTGTATTATAAAGTAAAATAGCTATTATTAGCAAATTGAAAAGCAAGTATAAGAAATTGATAAAATTTTTGATACCATTGATTTTACCAATAATAATAATTATAGTAATCAATATTTATGTCAATTTATGATAGTGAAAAAATTTAAATAACTATTCACATGTAAAAATCTTAATATAAAGTTAAATTTTAAAAGCTAAAATTAAGTATTTTTATGGGTCAAGTTGAGTCATCTTAATGAGTCTATTTGAGCTGTTAATTTATGATGGGTTAACTTGGGCTAGCCCAAATCAACCTATCATCCAAATCATTCTGGCCCAAACTCATTAAACCTTGGACGGGTCACATGGGTTTGTGCTAGTTTTGCCAACCCCCCCCCCCTCCTTACACGTGTCTTTTCATAAAATTGCCAGCTCCATCCAAGCCTATTCCTAAATCTGCCACTTCAGAGTTCCTTTCATATTCCAGTACAGTACTACATCTTTTTGCTGGCCTTCACCAAGGTTGGATTTCAAAATCTCTCCATTTGCCCTTGTTTTCATCCTTCCCTGTACATGTAATTTTTCATGTGCTTTCTTAATTTCATTTTTCTATATTTCCTTTTTTGCTCCCCATTTCTTGGTGATGGGATTTTGACAACCATTTTCTCTTATTTTGAAATTCTTTTGGATGATCTTTTTACATGCATATCATTATATTTTATTATATTTTTATGTGCATGTTTGAAATTGGGAATAAATACATGGTGATGTGTTCGAATACATATTTGTTTCCTTACTCGAGGATGAACACCTATTGCAAATGAAACTTTTGGAATGAATACATATTTATTTAGTGCAGCCAATTATTGTTTTAAAATTTTGATGGGTGTCAATTTGCAAAATGATGCACCAAAGGTGTTCAACAATGTGCCTGAAACAAATAAATTATTTTTCACTTTTCTGAAAATGTTTTTTCGTTGCAAATTGAGTTTTACTTCTCTTTCCATTATAAATTTATATATATGGGTTTTCTGATGTTACTGCACACATAGGTTGAGAACACGGATGTCCAGAATCAGTCAACGGATGAATTAAAAGGGGCAAAAGAGTAGATTCAGACACGACAAGCCATTTTCTCTCCTCCAACGCTCTTTTCAGGTAAAAAAAGCTTTTATCAATCTTTGTTTTCCAATCTCTTTGTATTCATTTTCGTGCATTCACTTTTAATTTTCTGTGTGCATGTTATTCTTAGGGTAATTGAAATATATATTGGAATTTTCTTCATTCTTAATGTTTCTTTCGATTCCCAGGTGTAGTATTTAATTGCAGCTTTGGAATAAATAAGTTATGCTAGCTTTTCCCTAATGCTAAAAGTTTGTTAATTCTGATGGATTTATATGCATGATGTGTCTCATGGGGGACAAAAATCAACAGGTAAATTAGTTAGTGCAAGATTATCAACTGCTCAGAATAACATGTTCACATACTCATTTTATTACTTGAACCCTTGACAGACCGACACATTTAATCTAAATTTGCTATCGTAGATTTGAAGCAGTTAAAAAAATAATTACCACGGACTATCCTAAACTTTAAAGCAAGATTTTATCCCCCAAATACATTCTTCATGACTTAGTTAGTAGTGATAAAAAAATTCACCAGCTAGTGCGGAACATGGATTAGCATTATCTCATTCCTACAAGTGATGAATGGACTAATTGCTGTTAAATTATTAATTTTTTTGGGCACATCTGTTTTTTATGTTAATTTGCTTTGGTACATGTATGTGCGCATTTGTTCAATTTTGTCTTAGAGGTGGACCCATTCTTTATTTAGTTTCTGCAATTTTTTTATGTTTCATGCATACACATCTTTTCTTTTTTCCCCGTTTTTTCTTTCATATTTTACGAATTAATTAAGTTGCTCAATAATGCAGGCAATGAGATAGCCTTGGTAGATGACAAGAAGCAAAAAGAGGAAGCTAATATATCTAGACATACTTTGCAAGATTATATCTCTACAGTGGAAGGAAAATAGTCGCTCACTCTATACCACTGTTACTGCCACTGTTTTGGCTGCTCTGGGTTTTATAGTTTTGGCCTTTGTGTGAGTGACGAACCAATGATATTTTCTTATTATTTAGCTTTACACCATATATAAACTACCATAAAACCTAATATAGCTATTTTTCCTACAACTCTTAAGAGTATTTCAATCAAGTGTTAGCTACTAAACTTATCGGTGTTGTTTTTATCAACTTTTAATCAATCTTTTACTCGACTTTGAACTATCTTAGTGCGATCTTTTTCTAGTATATCTAATAAGAGGCAAAGGCAGCACCTCTTCAACATGCTTGTTTGCTCATAGGGGTATTAAGGTAATTTGAATCAAACTGCTTTGTACTCATTGGTCGAAAGATATGTGTTGCTGTAGCTGTACCATACATTACTATCTGTGTATTGATTATTTGGTCCCTTATGCAATAAAAGATGCATGTAAAGGACACGTGCTTCCACCTAATTTAAAAGATGCATGTTGCTATGTAATTTCCCTGTCTTTTAGCCAATAGGCTGGCTTTATTTGGTAGTAAACTTTTTGCAGGATTTTTTTGATCCATTGATTTGATCCTTTATTGCATTATTTTGACACTCACCAATTTTTTGTTTTGCCATAAATAATAATTAATCTTGTGTATTTAGTGTTTCGATTAAACAAATATGAATGTTATATCACAGACAAAATAATAGAGCACAATTTCATATATAATATTTGCTTTAAAATTTTCTTACCTAAATTAGGAGTTCAAATATTGTCAATTTTTGAAAATTCATTACTCCAGATATTTTATTTCCAAATTTTGCTTCAAAGTGTTAAATAAATTTGCTCTTAAGAATTTTAAACTATTTAAATCTCACATTTAAAAATTGATCATCATAATTTTGATATTTTATAACCTCAACATACTTTCACTTTCTTCCACTAGTTTTAGCTAAATAACCCTAATTCATTTATTGCACAACAGAGGAAAAAGTATGTAAATGTAATGATAAAATAGTGTTTATTATATTATATATTACAATGAATAACTAATATACACATTGTCTTAAATTAAAAAATTACATATGTGAAAATTGATTTTATTCTTGTCCTTAAGTTGGCTATTAAATTGTTAATAGTATTTATCATAAATTTATTTTATATAATGAGATGATTTATTATCATACAAGTATATATAACTTATTTTAGATGAAAATTTTAAAATTATTTGTTCAACATCACTTAAAATTTATCAATTTTAATAATATTTAACAAATATTTATTTTTACACTTAATGAGATGATTTACTACCATATGATATTATATAACTTATTTTAGATTAAAGAAAATCAAAATTATTTAATTAACACTATTTTAAAAAATAACTTTGTAAATAAATATTGGGCCCGTGCACAACACGGGCATTTCGTAACTAGTATATAATAATTCTTGAAAATAAGATTTCTCTACTATTTTTTCCTTTTATATATAGGAAATATTAAATACGGCAACATATTAACGCAGCCTTTCGATCAAAAAAAAAATAAAACCTTCGAATGACTGATTTACCCACTGAAATCACAATGATTATTCTCTCAAATTTACCCGTGGAATTCCTGTTACGATTCAAGTGTGTTTTTAAGTCATGGTGTTATTGAATTTCATGTCCAAAATTCAAGCTCTCTAATCAACGACGACAAGGAGTAATTTCCACGGTGCATATATATAGACACTCAACAACAACACGGGTAATATGGAGACCTTCCTTCCGATTCATAAACCAACAATTCACTTTGGAAGAGCTCAATTATCCTGCAAGTGGTGTTGATCAGGGGCGGATTTCCATTAGGTTCAGGGGTGTCACGTGACACGGCTTCATCGATATTTTTTGTTAAATAGGTATATATATTTGAAAGGCAAAAGATAAATGAAGAATAAATTAATAAAAGTGACACTGTGCTCCACACAAGCAATGATTCAGCTCAGATGGTTAAGTGCTTCAACTTACCACAAGATGTCACCAGTTCGAACCTCCTAGTAGCATTTTGTTTTTTCATTTTTTCCTTTTTAAGGATTCTACTACTTCCCTAGTTAGTTGTGTGCTATATTATCTTTTATATTTTCTTTCTTGTTAATAAAATTGATTAAGATTGATTTATGCGATCAAATAAATGATGATTTTTTTATTGATCGTTTGGTGCTTGTATAGAGAAAATAGTGTTTAATATAATTTCTAATGAGGTTATTTTAAATATATTTTAAAGAATAAAAATTCATCGAGGAGAGTTATAGTAGTATACATGAGTTGTGCTTTATTTATATTATGCTCATTTTTTAATATGATGTCATAATATTTTATTTATTTATTTTTATTTTAAAATGTGACACTGCTTACGAAAAATTATGTATATGCCATTGATACATCTACAGGAAGTTGTATGCTTTTGTGTTATTGTCATGGTCTTATATTGTTTAATCTAAACTATCATATTTACTGCCACTCGATTTCGCACTAAGGTGCTCGAGCTTGACGACTTGTTACGTGGCTATTCTACACGTGGGGGACTTTGTTATGACTCTTTTAAGAATGCTTACAAGGTTGTGTTGATTAAGCGCAATTAGACCCCAGGTTTATGATGAGTTTGTTACTGTTGCTAGTCTTGAAAACAAACAATGGAGGCCACTCAGATTCCCTTATGATATCCACTCATTGAGTCATGGGATTGACATTACGTTGCATGGACGACTTCACTTTTGGTTAAGGGTCGAGAATTATAATAGCAAACTAATTTATTTTGATCCTATTTTTGAAAAGTTCCATATGTTTTTGGTCCCTGAGCCTAAGTCTAATCAAGAAGGGTATATTATAGTTGGTTTAGAAGTTTTAAATGAATGTCTTTGTATAACTTGCTTTGAAGATGATAAAGGCAGTATTGAGATACTGGTCATGAAGGAAGATTGAGTAAAGGAATCATGGACATCCTTATTTTTCATAAGAAATTTAGAAATAATTTCTTCTTATGGATTTGCAGTGCCATTTTCTGTGACAGAGGCCAAAGAAGTAACTTTGATAACAAGCAAATATGATAAAAGAAAGTTCTTGTATACGATCCTAAGAATGATAATATGAGAGACATTTTCGTCTTGGAGAGAGAAATAGATTTTTTGCTTGGCCCCAGGGTTACTTATGTGGAAAGCTTGATCTCACCAGAGAAATACTACTCGAATGAGGAATTGTTGGGAAATAATCGTTTTTTCATTTGGTATTAAGCATGAATTGTATAAACTTTTCAATGTGTGAAGTATATAATTAAGTATATTTTCAAAACAGCTTATTTGGTATTTATTACCCTATAAATTGGCATCAGACTTCAATTAAGATCTTGATGCAATGATTACTTACTTTGTTTTTATTCTTCTTCTTTTTTTCCATCATGAGTCCGTACTCGCATTGAGATTCGATTAAATTTGAATTCGCGTGGGGAAGTCTCATATTAGGGGTAAAACGTCCTCTAACAACGACAACTCCGTATATACCCAAGGATGAAGGAGTACTTACCACTCCACCACAACCCTTGTTGATTTTTTCTTGTTCTTTTTTCTTGTTGGTAATTGACACATCCAAGTACTCAGCTTGTTTGGATGGCTGTTACCTATTGCAATGTGTTGTTAGTTTAAATACAAAATTTATTTTAATCGTTACTCTTTTATGAAAATTATGTATTGTACTTTACTTATAAGTTATCCTTCAAATTGCTGATATACTTCCTCCGTCTTACAATACTTATTCACTATTGACTTGACACACATGTCAAGAAATGATAAATAATAGGGGTAATTTTACTATATTACCTTTTGAATATAATTAATTCAATGCTTTGAAAAATGTATTGGGTAATGACTATAATTAATAACTAAGGGTAAAATGGGTAAAAATGGATAAATTATTCATTAATTTTTCAAAGTGCACAAGAATTATTGGACATCTATTTTTAGTAACATAGACAAGTATCCTTGAGTGAGAAAGAAACTACACTACACACATGGACAAGATTGACGAAGAAATGAGCGAGCAAGAAGCCGATAACCTACAAAAAAGCACTCTAAAAAGGAAAGAAGATCCATCAACTCCCCACGAACCGAAAAAAGTAAGTTTTCAAGATACACTCTTGAATGCTATGCACAACAATAATCTGAAATATGTAACACAAAACATGAATAACATCAGCCTACTAGATGAACAAGATAATCCTTCAAACCACCCAAATTTCATTCCCATAACATCCAAAGACAAAGCAAGACTCTATGCACCTCTAAAACATGCCCTCATAGTTAAACTAATAGGAAAATGTGTCGGCTACAATTTTCTTCAAACCAAACTTCGAACCCTCTAGCAACTACCCGAAGACATCAATCTAATAGATTTAGGAGAAGACTTTTACCTCATTAGACTCAATGCAGTAGAAAGATATGGAAAAAATCCTCCATCCAGGTCCTTGGTTTATTGGTTCTCAATTCGTATCTATACGCAAATGGAAACCTAAATTCAATTCATCTATTGCTAACATAAATTACTCTACAGTTTGGATCCGTCTTCCGGAATTACCTACGGAATACTATGATCTTGATATACTCCACCAAATAAGGTCTAAAATAGGCTCAGTCTTGAAAATTGACACCGTCACCATTAACGCCACAAGAGGACGGTATGCAAGATTTTGTATTTTAGCTCCATTATCCAAATCACTCCCGAAAGATATCTTACTAGGCACACACTTGCAAAAAATTCACTATGAACCTTCCAATCCCCTATGCACACTATGTGGCTACCTAGGCCACAATGTTCACGTTTGTCCAAAAAGACCAAACGACATCCCGTCTTCCTCCACTGATACAAGTACGATAGAAAATCCCAGACCCAACTTCGAAGCTTATACCCATCAGGAAGAAAAACAAGGATGGACCACTATTACATATCCAAAAACAGAATAAACCTTGTCCGGAGGGGGGGGGGGGGATAAATCTTCCTCCTTGATTAATCAAACAACAACAAAAATCAAATCACACATAATAAACCATCAATCCAAACAATATCCAGCACCCAACCAACTCAAAATCCTACTAGCAAGCACAATGATGCATCCACATCCCCCCGAAAATCACGGCTTGAGAAAACACTAGTTAGAAAAAAAACACGTCAACTTCAAATACGTCACACCCTCAAAGACACCAAGGCAAAGTCCAAGACTTGGTCATAAAGTATTCTACACCAACTCCTCCTAAAAATGTGAAACTCACTACCCCACAATCAATTCACACCAAATCAGAACAGGAGATTACATCCACATCACAACGTATTCTTATAGCCAAATCACCAGAGAAAAATCCTACAACAAATCCTAATTTCAACAAAAGTCTTCAACTTAATTCCCTAACCAGTACCAAACTAAATAATGGCCAAACTCCTAGTATTACCCCACAAAATCTAGCTAGGAATTCAGAGACAATTACTCTTGAATTTTTTTTAAAATTTAATTCCCTTTCTATGGACCAGGCAACCACACGAACTAGAAATAGTAAAACAGTACCATAAAATCAACAGGTACAAAGTACATATCCCTTAAATTCAGCATACCCCTCTACCAACTTTATAACCCCCTATCATCTTGACACAATAAACTCAAACATTCATCTCACATTCCCAAATTTTTACGAATCATCTTCATCCCACAAACATGACACTCTTCAAAAATCAATCATACCACTACAGCCGCTCTCACAGCCAAACACCACGACAAAGCTCACTCCCACTAAACATCAACAACAGTTGCCTTCCCCAGATCACCTTTCCTTACAACCATCGACACCAAACCAACTTCCCGCCACCATCGATGGACCCCCCAATTGCAAACTACAACTTCAATCCTTATGAAATTCCACAACTACTGGACATTCCTCCTTATGTTTCCCAGAACCCAGCGTTCCACCACCTAACCAACCCCTTGACTCCATTCGACCAAAACTTTTATCCTTTAGACAACCACCTTTTATCCACTTATCCTAACGCAATTCAAAACAACCCTAATGGGAACTTGAGGGATCACTCAACACCTCCTCTAGACCAACACTATGTCCCGAACCTAGTGGAGGAGGAACTAACAAACAGCCTGATCAAATTAGCAGCACTACAAATACAATTAACCCAAGAACTGACAACTTTCGAGTATTATCATTTACTGCATAGACCATCCCTGCTCAACAATATAAGCTTGCAACATCTCTGTCTTATACACCAACTGAACAACTTTGCAAGCTCCTCGCTCCAACAAATTCTAGATATGCAGACACCATCACAAGTTCAAGAGAACCCAATGAACAACGAAGACAATAATATGGACGATCAAGTGGTTCCCTAGACAACACTGAGGGAACAATCGTCCCCTTCACTCAACATAATAATATCGTACATGGCTGCTCCGGAGATAGAGGGCGAGGCACAAAGAATCCTAGACTAACTAGTCCAGACCATATGGCGAAAGAATCCACTAACGGTGGACATGCAGGCAAATGTAGAAAAGAAGTTTATCATCAAAATCCCAAAAGATGTGATGAAGACTTCACTGGATATAAAAGCTTACAGCTTGACAGCCCCACAAAAACATGTGGCACTATTTGTACCACCAAATAGGCAGAGCAACAACAACTCAGTGAATCAAACCTGGAGACAGCATTACGTCCAAAAGGGAGTCCATTGGAAACCGAAGAGCTATCAATGAAGATTCTTCTATGGAATTGTAGGGGTGGAAACAACCCCAATTTTTTGCGCACACTAGTAGAATGGAATAATCCCACTGTTTTGGCTTTAACAGAAACTAGAATGTCTAACCATGATTCAATCTTCAGGGCACTAAATTTTACTGATGTACTTGAAGTCCCAGCTATAGGCTTCTCGGGGAGGATTGCTCTATTATGGAGAAATAATTGTTATGTTTTTTTGGAGATTTTGGAGAGAGATGCAAACAATAAAATAGAAAATATGAATGAAAACTTTCTCATATTAATTTCATTAATAATAAGCCTTTATATAGGCACATAAACAAAGTAGTAGACTCCTCCTATATCTAAAGTACTAAACTCTTATTAAAACTAATAAACTGAATATTCAACTAAATCAATAATTAGACTCCTCAAATAACTAAACAACTAATTATTCTAGAAACTATGTAGCAGTAACAGATGCAATATCCAACACTCCTCCTTGCTTCTGTTGCTGCAATCTAGTAAAGTTCGTCCTCCTGAGTTTCTTCTTCCATTAGTAGTGCTTGTGAGTTGTTTTGATCTTTGAACTTGCACACTTTTGTAACATGACCTGTTTGTTTGCAATTTCCACATATTGCGTCAGATCTCCACCAACAAAATTTTTCTAAGTGTGTTTTCTTCTTGCAATATTTGCAAGGAGGATAATCAATTTTTTCTTTTTGGTGTTTTACATAAAAAATACTTTCATCAACTTTATCTTGTCTGAAAGCTCTTTTTTGCTCTTGTGCTTGAAGAGCACTTATTAATTCTGCAAGAGATATGGTAGAGAGATCTTTAGACTCTTCTAGCGCAGAGATTTTTGACTCAAATCTCTCTGGAATAGTCACAAGAATTTTTTCAACTATTCTGTTATCTTTAAAATCCTCGCCAAGCAACCTGATTCTATTGACAATCAAAGAGATCTTGTCAGAATACTTAGTGATGGTCTCACCCTCTTGCATTCTAAGAGATTCAAAATCCCTTTTCAAATTCAAGATCTGATTTTGTCTGCCTCGTTCACTTCCTTGATACTCCTTTTCGAGTTTGTCCCAAGCTTCTTTCGCTGTCTCACATGCAATTATTTTAGAGAAGATAGAATCTCCAACTGAATTTTGAATCACAATTTTGGCTTTGCATCTTCTGGTTTTCTCTTCTGAAAGAGTTTTGATTTGGGCAGAAGTAGAATTTTCAGGGAGTGGTTGTAAAGGTGATCCTTCCGTTACAACTTCCCACAAATCATAAGCTTCAAGATAAGACTTCATCTTCACTGCCCAAATTTGATAATTTTCACCAGTGAAAATTTGTGGAGCAGTCAAAGAAAGACCATTGCTTGCCATTGTTGATGAAAAATAGGTTAAAAGTGGTATGGATTAAAATTGGTTAAAATTGATATTGGTTGAAAATAGCCCTGAGCGTTAAAAGTAAGCACGGGTTAAAATAAGTTGAAAATGAGTATGGATTAAAAATAGTTGAAAGTTTTTTTTCTTCAACAAAGGCACAAGATCATGAAGGCGCTGATACCACTGTTATGTTTTTTTGGAGATTTTGGAGAGAGATGCAAACAATAAAATAGAAAATATGAATGAAAACTTTCTCATATTAATTTCATTAATAATGAAATTAATAATAAGCCTTTATATAGGCACATAAACAAAGTAGTAGACTCCTCCTATATCTAAAGTACTAAACTCTTATTAAAACTAATAAACTGAATATTCAACTAAATCAATAATTAGACTCCTCAAATAACTAAACAACTAATTATTCTAGAAACTATGTAGCAGTAACAGATGCAATATCCAACAATAATGAGATCGCAGTAGACCAAATGGTGCTAATGAAGCAAGAGATCCACACTACAATTGAAGTAAGTACCAAATCACCTAAATGGCATTTTTCTTTAATTTATGCTAAGAACTCTTCTAGATATAGGAAATACTGTGGAAAAATTTAGAAGATATAGCCGCAAAAATCTCTAAACCTCGGCTAATTTGTGGTGACTTTAATGAAATCACTAATTCATCGAAAAAATTTGAAGGTAAATGGATTAATAATAATAAGTCTTCTACTTTCATTAATTGTTTGAATGCTATGGATATGATTGACTTGGGTTTTACGGGCAAAAAATTTACTTGGTCAAATAAACATAACAATAAGAAAACTTTCATTATGGAAAGGTTAGATAGATTTCTTAACAACCATGCTTGGCTCAGCTTGTACGCGGACTCACATGTCACTCATCTATCTCGCACACACTCCGATCACTGCCCTATATTATTAAATTTAATCAAAAGCACGGGTAAATCAAACTCTTTATTTAGATTCGAAACAATGTGGCTTAGACACCCAACTTTTGCCAATATTGTTAAGGTTGCATGGCTCTCAAACCATGACTACATGCATACTCTTGAGACTTTTACTACTATTGTGAAAATATGGAATATCGACACATTTGGTAACCTCTTTAAAAGGAAACAATCCTTATTACGACGCATTAACCGTATACAAAATATGCCTCCTGAACGACTTCCATATAAACCTCAAATCCTCTCTCATTAGAGATTTTAATGAAATCTTAATACATGAAGAGGACTTTTGAAACCTTAAATCACGAGTCCAATGGCTTAATGATGGACGCTAATACAAATTCTTTCCATATCTCTACTATTAATAAAAGACGGAGAAACAAACCTAGGTTTGAATGATTCTGTCGGTAATTGGACCTTTGATACGGCCACTATCACTAACACTATTTTAAGTCACTTTCAAACTGTCTACACTACTGAGCTTCCTTATTGTAATATTATTACTCACCCGCCATGTACAAATGCTCTATCAACAGAGGATAGTAATACCATCGGCATCCCCTTATCCACCATTGAAATTCAGAATGTCATTGTCTTTCCACCCTTAAAATCCCCGGGACCCGATGGTCTGCATCCTATTTTCTTCCAAAAGTTTTGGAACTAATTAAAAAATGCAATTATTAAAACATGCACAGATGCTTTTTCTACATGTTCCATCCCTAAAGAATTAAGCAAAACACACATAACTCTAATTCCAAAAATTAAGAACGCGGAACATATTACTCACTACAGACCTATTAGCCTATGTAACACCATTTATAAAAACATTACAAAAATACTTGTCCATCGAATCCGCCCTTTCCTTGACAATAGCGTAATTTTCTCCCAGGAAGAAGGGTCCTTGACAATGCTATAATTGTTCAGGAAGCCCTCCATTCTTTCAAAAAAACAAAAGAAAGATTTGAAAATATGCTTCTCAAAATAGACCTTGAAAAAGCATTTGATAGATTGGAATGGTCTTTTATACGTCAATCACTGCTCCTCCTAAACTTCCTTAAAAACATTATTTCCTTAATAATGTCATGTATCACCACCTCTTCTATATCTATTCTTATAAATGGAAAATCTACTAATTATTTCTCCTCCTCCAGAGGTATTAGACAAGGAGATCCGCTATCACCATATATCTTCATAATTTGTATGAAATCGCTCTCCAGACTTATTAACCATGCCATCAATGTTAAACTATGGCAGCCAGTAAAAATGGGGAAAATAGGCATGCCGATTTCTCACTTTCTCTTTGCGGATGACATCATTCTAATGGCTAAAGCTGATCCTACAAATGCCTACACCATAAACAAAATATTTAATACCCTTTCCATGCAATCAAGCCAAAAAATTATCTTTACTAAATCTAAAGTCATTTTCTCTGACAATGTCTCCATTAATGATAAAAATGAGCTCTTAACCATCCTAAATATTCACCACTCACCAAATTTGGAAAATACCTAGGCTTATCAATTACTAATTACCATCCTAAAAGCTCGGACTACTAATATATTATTGACCATATGAACAACAGACTTAAGGGTTGGAAAACACAGATGTTATCCCTTGCAGGGCGAGCTACCCTCATTAAGTTAGTACTTGCATCTATTCCTACATATGCTATGCAATGTAACCTATTACCTTTAAAAACTCTCGATACATTGACCGTATTCAAAGAGACTTCCTTTGGGGCACCACCAGTGAGAAGCAGAAAATCCACCTAGTAAATTGGGACACCATCACCCTTCCTAAATATTTGGGAGGCCTTGGCATTTTCAAAACTACTGGGAAAAATCTAGCGTTACTAGCCAGCTTAATATGACGTTTTAAGATAAATGACAATCACTTATGGGCAAAGGTACTAGCCAAAAAATATCAACTTCCTCGGAAATCTCTCTCTCTCCAACACAAAGATACAGACTCCTACATATGAAAAAGCCTCTCACGAACAACCCCGTTCTTTTCTAAAAGAATCTTCTGGAATGTGGGCGTTGGAAATACAATCAACCTGTGGTCAGACCAATGGATAAATTTCCATCGAAGTCTGAGAAATGAAATCCAAGGTCCTCTTAATTTCCAAGAACTAAATATGACAGTTACCGATATAATTGCAATAACACTTGGGATTTCTCTCGCGCCTCCTTTACTCTTACACACCCTATAATTGATGCCATCCAAAACACTCACATACAACTCTTCGAACCAAGACAAAACTCGTTTTATTGGAACCTTACCTCCAACGGAAAATTCAACACCAAAAGTGCTTATAGCCTTTTCCTAAAATGTTATATTAATGAGCTTTGTTGACACCCAATTTTGTCCTACTTTTTTGTCATTTTACTCATTCGAGCGTCTATTTTGTTCACGAGGTCAAAAATATTATTTTTACTTACTTTTGTAAGATTTTGTATTATTAAATATTATTCACATTTATTTTAGTACTTATTTATGATTATTATTATAACTGTTATATTAATCTTCAGTTGCAAATGTATCATATTTTATTTACTTACTCTTTTGTATTTATCTAAAAAAATTTTATAAATACTTGAGCAAACATTTTAAAGTTATTATCGCTTATCGTAAATACTATTAAATTACTTTTGATTACAAAATATAATCTTTTGTATCACTATATTTAATAATATTTTTTTAGTAATTTAGTAGTTTTATATTTTTAAAAAAACTTATTTAGACTCAAGTATACTGAGTCCAAATTTTAAATTTTAAATTTTAAACTTGATCAAATCTTTTTATACCCATAAAATCTTCCTAAGTATTTTCTTTACATGAAAGAATATATTTTCTCCATAACAAATTACTCCAAAAATAAAGCATTACCTTTTTTTTACTCCCTGACAGGTGATATTTTCTCCCAAAAATTGCTCCCATCAGAAATGTTTTCCAATTTTATTACTCCCTCCCCAATCAAAGCCACGTTGGTGTCGAGCTCTGGTCACAGTCCATTTTGTACGTGAATTGGAGCCTCTTTGGTAAACAAAGGGAAATTTTCAGCTCATAAAGGTCCATTTTTATTCCTTATACACTTAACGTAATATTGCAAACACTCTCATGCAAGATATGTTTAAGTTAAAAGTATTTTTTACTCGTTGATTCATTCCCGTATAAATTTATAATGACCGTAGAATTTATAGTAACCCTAAAGGATGCATCCTTAAGCTTAGTTTATTTATTTTGTTATCAACTTATTTTCCTTTTCATTCAATTTAAATTAATTGAGAAACCCATGCGTTGAGGTCTAATGGAGGTCTAGCTCACAATTAACTTTTTTTAAATTAAGTTTTGTATTGTTCTTTTCATTCTCGTACTTATTGTTTCTTCATTCTCGTACTTAATATAATAAATGGGTTTTCTAATGTTGATGGAATGAGTTAATGAGTGTGATTATTTAACTGTTAGCTTCATATTAACATGATAGGTTTACAGATGATTTGTTAAATTGTTATGGAATTCTCATTGACTTTTTTTACTGGATATTGGGTGCGGACAATTAAAAATGATGCATAGGTCATATGTTCCAGGTTGGGATTAGTTTTGATCATTACTCACTTAAATTATTTGATTTGGCACAAGGATAACCAAGGATATAATCTAATTGATTTAATCGTAAAAAATGAGATACAAACTTATTTCGAATCTTCTTGCTTTGGTAAAGAATTGAAACCTCTTGTTTTTGAAACCATATACTTATATTACCGTTTAATTTTTCGCTTTAACTAATAGACATACTCTCGCCCCTTTTAATATCACTCACATGTACTATAATAGAATGACATTGCTTGGAGTTCAATCATGGAGAGTGGAGGAGTCAACGCGCGAAGCAGAGCTCAGGTGGGAGTCGTCGCCCTATCGTGGGCTAGGTAAGTTCGGGAAATAATGAAAAAAAGGCAGGCTATAGCTGACTTCTTATATGAAGCACACATAGCTTTATTAAAAAATAAAGCAACTCGTTACTCCATTCTTTTCTAATTTTATATGTCACCCTTTTAAAAATCTCAAAGACTTGACAACTTTTTACTGTTGTGTTAAATCTTAAATATATATTATTATCTTTTACAATCTGAATATCTAAATATTTTTTAAAGCTTGACGTAGCTTTGAAATACTGAAATATTTATTTAGCTCTCTGAAATATTTTACGATTTTTTTTTAAATTTTATTTTAAGATGTTTAAGAGAGTCGATCATACAAAAATAGAATAGAGGAAGTAACATCGCATTGGGCCCATTTTCAACCTTGCTATACCTGATCCCACTTTCTCTCTCTCTCTCTCTATCGTGCATTCTCTATTGTAAGTTTACTGTATGTTTTTGTTAATTTGTTATTTATTTTAGTCTCTTACATTATATTTGCCACCAAAATTAAGGTGGCATACGCTTTACTAACCATTTCTCTTCTTTTGCGAGATTTTATAATGGGGTCAGTGAGAACACACTATGCTAAACGAAAAATAATCAAATATATTCTTTATGAATTCAACGTTGCGCCAACAAGGTTAGTCTTTTGGTCTTCACAATCTCTATGTCCCTGAATATGTAGTAGTGATTGTAGAATAGTCTTATTTTGTTACTCCCTCCGTTTCAATTTGTTTGGCCTATTTTGACTTGGCACGAAGTTTAACAAAGTAAATAAGATTTTTGAATCTTGTGGTTAAAAATTAAAGATATGTCAAATGTACCAAAATGTCCTTTAATCTTGTGGATTTTAACATATGCCATGTGGAAAGTTGAAATTAAAGAGTTGCTAAAAAATAAAAGAGACATTCTTTTTGAAATGCACTAAAAAGGAAAGTAGGCCAAATAAATTAAAATAGAGGGAGTATTATATTTTATGTCATTCGGGTGCTTTAAATATTTTTTTTGGAAGAGACCAGGTTAGTTCTTCTATCCTTTACTCTTTGATTTTTATGTTCTAGTTTTTCTTACTCGTGTGAGTTATTTCAATACCTTAAGCCTGTTATTGGAAGAAACCAAGTCAGTCTCTATTTCGCTTGATTGATATAATATTACCTGTATTTTATTTTTTCTATATGGTGGCCATGAGAGCATGCTTTGATTTACTGAATTCATGAATTTTGTGATTTCACTAGTCTCATATGTGTCATTTGTCAAAATTTCACATATTTGATCACTTAGTTATTCAGATATGTATTAATTAGTTGAGTTACTTGTCTAATTATGTTCACTTATTTTAAATAATAAATAAATTACTAATGTTTAGTTATTTATCACATGTTTTAGATTAATGAGTAGAATTACGCTTAGATTAATGAGTAGAATTACGCTTAATCTATATTCACTTGTCTTAAATTGAAGGTTTACTTGCCTAATCACCTAGTCATTTTGGTTTAATAAGTGATTTGGACCCTTTGTTTATCATCTAATCTTCACATAATAAATAAATTCGGCAGGGATCCATATTTGTGGACCTGAATAGGTGCTTAACACCATTCTTTTGAGGTAACTTGAACCCTTATCTGATTTCTGGTGACGTAGACTAATAAAATTAATTGCTTAATTAGTTTAGTATGGTGCCCTAACACACCTTAATTCGTTAGGTGATGACTCTTCACTCTCTTTAATCCTAAAAAGAGTTACGTCGAATCTCATCTTTCGCGAGAAAAATGAAGCGCGACAAGCTTAACACCACTTCTTTCCCTCACACTTGGGTTTGGAAAGCAAACACCATTAATAAATTAAAATGCTTCCTTTGGCTTATTCTAACAAATAAGCTACCCACTGCTTCCTACCTTTACTATAGAAATATAATTACTTCCAATTTGTGCACATCATGCCCTCAAACAGAAGAAGATCTTATCCACGTTTTCATCAATTGCCCAAAAGCTGCACAAATTTGGAACCACTATAATATTTGCTTCTCCTCTAACAGCATATATAATGACATCCATAACCTTTGAACTACTAAGGACCTGTGTATGGATCAAGGCATTGAGATACCGAAATCCATACTAATTCCATTTATTCTTTGATATATTTGGAAAACCAGAAACCAAAAGCTTTTCCATAACAACAACAATAAAGAAACCCCTACTTCTACTATCATAAGCAACATCACATTCCATTCATTAGAATACTACCATCTAGCCACCAAGAGCCTGTTTGGATTTGATTAAAAAAAGTACTTTTTAAACAATGTGATTAAAATCTGAAAATAAGTGCTTATAAATAAGTAAATAAGTGTTTGGATAAAAAGTGCTGAAATTGAAAAAAAAGTTGTTAATGTGTTTGGTAAACAAGTGATGTTAAGCACTTTTTTGTTGTAGGAGAAAGAAAAAGATGGAGAAGCGGGATGAGAATGAGATAAAAGACAGTACTTTCATACATTTTAGGGCTGAAAAGTGAGGGTAGTGTTGGAATTAGAAAAAATTATAAATGATAAAAGGGTAAATGCATTGGTCAAACTTAAAAAGAATTTTAAGCTGAAAGCAAAAAGCTGGGGGGTCCAGCTTTTAGCTTTTAGCTTTTTTAATCAGTTTTTAGCTTTTTTTAATTACTTTTTTACTTACCAAACACCTGAAAAAGCTAAAAAAGAGATTAAAATCTGGTTTGACCATATTTTAATCCTATCCAAACAGGCTCTAATAAAAGGAAAGCTCCTCCTAGAATTACTTCCCCTGTATCTTGGCACCCTCCCAATCTCGGTGTCATCAAGCTTAACATTGACGGATCTTACGACCTTTTAACGGGTAAGGGAGGTACAGGAGGAGTCTTTAGAAACAATCAAGGTGCATGGATTATGGGGTTCTCAACATATGTGGAAGTCGGAAATGCACTACAAGCGAAACTACTTGCACTACTTTATGGTCTACAAATAGCTTACTCCAAAAATCTCATGCCACTAACAATAGAAAGTGACTCTCAGGTACTTATAAACACTACTAAAAACAGCTCAAAAAGGGATGGATAGGAAAGCGACGGACAGCGTCGCTCCTGAAAAGCGACGGAAAAAGCGACGTTGTCCGTCGCTTTTCTAATTTTATTTTAATTTATAATTATTTTTTTACGAAAGCGACGGATAGCGTCTCTTTGTCCGTCGCTTTTTTTGGCGGATTTTTGCGCCAAATAATTATTTTTTATTTTTTATTATAAGCGACGGACAGCGTCGCAATTATTAAAAAAAAATTAAAAAATCATTTTAAAGAAAGCGACGTTGTCCATCGCTTTCTTTAAAATTTAATTTATATTAAAAAAAAATAGAAAAGCGACGGACAGCATTGCTTTTGTCATCGCTTTTCGGTCAATATGCGGCCGACTCATTTAAAAAAGCGACGGACGAAAGTGATGCTGTCCGTCGCTTCTTTAATTATACAGAGACCCGACGGGGTCTTTTTCCTTCATTTCTCTCTTTCTCTTTTCTCTCCTCCTCTCCTCTCCTCCACCACTGCTCCGCCGCTCCCTCCACCGTTGGTCCTTCCACCGCCGCTCCCTCCACCGCCAGCCTCCTCCCTCCAACCTCCTCCAATTTTGAGGTTAGTTGTTTTGTTTATTTGAAGGTTAGGGTTTAATTTGGGTATTTTTATTTTGGAAAATTTATAGTAAATTCTAGACTAGGGTGTATATATTATTATTGTTGTTGTAGAATTCTAGACTAGAATTTTGAAAAATTGATAGTGAAAATTGATATATGAAAAAATTGATAGTGAAAAATTCCTTTTTTAGATTATATTCTTAATTTATGAACTTTCTTTAGTTTAGGCTTGCTATTAGTTTGTGAACCTTAGTTTAGGCTTGCTATTAGTTTGTGAACCTTAGTTTAGTCTTGCTATTAGTTTGTGAACCTTAGTTTAGGATTGATATTAGTTTGTGAACCTTAGTTTAGGCTTGCTATTAGTTTGTGAACCTTAGTTTAGGTAATGCTTACTATTAGCTTGTGAATCTTAGTTTAGGTTCTTTTTTGAACTTGAATTATATAGGTACTTGAATTAGCTAGGTTCTAGAATATGAAATTAGGTTCTTGAATTAGATTATTAACTTGAATTTGGAAACTTTGAATTTGAAATAGGTTCTTGAATTAGATTATTAACTTGAATTAGGTTCTTGAAACTTAGTTTTTTTAAGTTAAGCTTTTTTAAGTTATGTTTGTTAGTTTAAATTGTTAGTTTTGAGTTAAGAATTAATTTTCACCTTTAGGTTCTTTTTTGAACTTGAATTAGGTAATTTAATTTGGAACTTGAATTTGGAGTTAGGATTTGGAACTTGAATTTGGAATTAGGTTCTTGAATTAGATTATTAACTTGAATTAGGTTCTTGAATCTTAGTTTTTTAAGTTAAACTTTTTTAAGTTAAATTTGTTAGTTTAAATTGTTAATTTTGAGTTAAGAATTAGTTTTCAACTTTAGGTTCTTTTTTGAACTTGAATTAGGTACTTGAATTTGGAACTTGAAACTTGAATTTGGAATCAGGTTCTTGAATTAGATTATTAACTTGAATTAGGTTCTTGAATTAGATTATTAACTTGAATTAGGTTCTTGAATCTTAGTTTTTTTAAGTTAAGCTTTTTTAAGTTAAGTTTGTTAGTTTAAATTGTTAGTTTTGAGTTAAGAATTAGTTTTCAACTTTAGGTTCTTTTTTGAACTTGAATTAGATACTTGAATTTGGAATTAGAATTTGAAATTAGAATTTAGAATTAGGTTCTTGAATTAGATTATTAACTTGAATTTGAGAACTTTGAATTTGAAATAGGTTCTTGAATTAGTTTTGAATTTTGTTTTAGAATCTTGAATTAGTTTTCAACTTTAACTTTTTGAATAGGTTTTTGAATCTTAGTTTTTTTAAGTTAAGATTTTTTAAGTTAAGTTTGTTAGTTTAAATTGTTAGTTTTGAGTTAAAAATTAGTTTTCAACTTTAGGTTCTTTTTTGAACTTGAATTAGGTACTTGAATTTGGAACTTGAATTTGGAATTAGGATTTGGAATTAGAATTTGAAATTAGGTTCTTGAATCTTAGTTTTTTAAGTTAAGCTTTTTTAAGTTAAGTTTGTTAGTTTAAATTATTAGTTTTGAGTTAAGAATTAGTTTTCAACTTTAGATTCTTTTTTGAACTTGAATTTGGGAACTTTGAATTTGAAATAGGTTCTTGAATTAGTTTTGAGTTTTGTTTTAGAATCTTGAATTAGTTTTCAACTTTAACTTTTTGAATTAGATTCTTGAATCTTAGTTTTTTTTAAGTTAAGTTTGTTAGTTTAAATTGTTAGTTTTGAGTTAAGAATTAGTTTTCAACTTTAGGTTTTTTTTTAACTTGAATTAGGTACTTGAATTTGGAACTTGATTTTGGAATTAGGATTCGGAATTAGAATTTGGAATTAGGTTCTTAAATTAAATTATTAACTTGAATTAGATTCTTGAATCTTAGTTTTTTTGAGTTAAGCTTTTTTAAGTTAAGTTTGTTAGTTTAAATTGTTAGTTTTGAGTTAAGAATTAGTTTTCAACTTTAGGTTCTTTTTTTAACTTGAATTAGGTACTTGAATTTGGAATTGGGATTTGAAACTTGAATTTGGAATTAGGTTCTTAAATTAGGTACTTGAATTTGGAATTATGTTCTTGAATTAGATTATAACTTGAATTTGGGAACTTTGAATTTGAAATAGGTTTTTGAATTAGTTTTGGGTTTAGTCTTTATACTCTTGAATTAGTTTTCAACTTTAGGTTCTTTTTTGTGAACCTTGAATAATGCTTGTTAGTTTAGGATAGTCTTGTGAACCTTAATTAGTTTAGGTTAGTCTTGTGAGTTATGTGAATATTTATAAGTAAGTGTTATTGTTAAGAAAATGAGGAACTTTGAATTAGGTACTTGAATTTGGAATTAGAATTTGGAACTTGAATTTGGAATTAGGTTCTTGAATTAGGTACTTGATTTTGGAATTAGGATTTGGAACTTGAATTTAGAATTAGGTTCTTGTCAAGACCCAGACCGCCGTGAGTGGCACTCACCCAACCCCTGGGTGAGCGAACCATCACTTCCCCGAACTTAACCGTTCTAACAGCTCAAAACCAAGGGCAGAAAGTAAACTAGCATTCAATAAATAAGGAAAAATACTTCATTAACATTAACCTGTGAAAATTACTCCCTAGAATCTGAATGTCACAGTACCAAACAATCTACCAATGTCTAGAGTACGAGGATGCAATCTCAAAATATAAAGAAAATAGTTTAAGCTCGAAATAAATGGGCTACAACTGTAATGATAGGTCCAAGGAAGCTTGATCGAACAACTCACCCTTGAAGTCTGGGAACGCTGGTACTACAGATGAGGTCGCGTCTCAGCCGCTGAAAGATTGCCTGTACTCACAAGAAAGAAAAGCAAGTGCAGTATTAGTTCACCACTACTGTGTATTGGTAGGATCGTCAGCCAGTTCCAAATAAACAGTGTAAAAGTTCAATACAACAATCAAGTACAAGTATGGAAAACATGCAACAAGTAAACAGGCTCCCTTAGACTACAAGTCTCTACCTAACTTGTTCCCGCATGAAATCCACCCTTAATAACCATAAGCAACAGTCATATACAAATAACCATCCTTTATGCCTAGCCCGGACCCACCCTGGGATCCCCTCTAAATAACACCTAAGTGTTAACCAATAACCTGGCCTAAACCAAGACCAATTCAACAGATATAACAGGATTCCCGGTCACTCAAGGACCACCAACTAATATCACAATTCAACAAAGCAGCCCGGTCCACTCACGGAACCAATAATAGTCAATGCAATGAAATCAATAACCATGCAATCATACAGTAAAATAAACTCATACCAGGCATGGTACCCGAGCCAACCGTTAGTAATTCATACCAGGCGTGGTACCCGAGCCAACCATTTGTTATACCTGTACCAGGCGTGGTACCCGAACCAACCATTTGTTATACCTGTACCAGGCGTGGTACCCGTGCCAACCGTTAGTATACCTGTACCAGGCGTGGTACCCGAGTCAACTGAATGTCAACAATCCACAGTCAAATAATGAACACACAACTTGTAAACCAACAAGTAACAAACCGTTCAACTCACAGACTGTAAGACAGGACTCTTAGACATTCTACACAATTTCATCTAAGTAATGCAATTCATACAAACACTTAGATAGGAGTAAAAAATATACAACTTTCACAGGAATCATAAGCCATCACCTACCTCGAAATGATCCAAGCTCTACTCAACTCGAGCTTTCCCGTGTTCTGGATTCCTTTCTCGTTCTTGGTCTAAAATAACATACAAGTACATGAAATTAACAAACAAGGCCTGCACATTACCCGGATTACAGTGAATCCCAAAATCCCAGGCCACCCATGATCATTCCACCCTTTTCTCGGGCTTTCCACCATTAATTTCCCTAGTTTTATCATTTTTACGGATAAAAATAGAGAATTTAACAACCTATGATCATAATATCTTACTTTTAACAACACCCAAGAACATTCATGTTTTGAATCCCCTTCCTTCCTCGGATTCTACCATTCCTAGGTTATTCCAACCTTCCTTTAAGTTCTCTCCTAGCAATTCTACCGCATAGGAAAAGTATTACGAAGACTGGAGAGTAGAAACCTTACCTTTGGGAAGAAAAACAATGGAAAACGGAGAAAAATTGCCTTGCCCTTCTCCCAAATGAATTTGTAAAAATTGAATATTTTGGGGAATGTTTCAGCATTAAAACCTGTCGAGCCTGCTATAGCGGTCCGCTCTACTATAGCGGTACCGCCGTAGCTGCGAAGCCCGCTATGGCGTAGGCTGACCGATGTTGACTACCGCTGTAGCGGTAATTTCTCCGCTACAGCGGAAGTCGCTGTGGTGGAGTGTCAACCGCTATAGCTGTTGGCACGGTACAGAAAGTCGTAAAATTTCCAAAACTAGTCCATTTTACAACACACTTATTTTTTTGACGTCCCTAAAAAAACCCTTTAACGTCAACCTCGATTTTGGGAGTTCTACTTACCCAAATTTGATTCCGAAAAGTCTTCGGACTCCTTTATGTGTTAGCTACGAGGAAAACTAGCTCAACACAAGACATCCGACCCCATCCTTGCCCGGATGGTCATAGTCCATTCCTCGCTCCTACACCGGCCGAGACTAGCCTAGCCCAGAATTTCAAACTCCTAAACCCAGAGTTTTCTAACTCTAAAACTTGGTACGATTGGACTACCCGTAATGATGGACCCGGTCGTTACAACAGATACTAATTTATCCATCGTTCATCCTCGAACGATCAAACCCAAATTTACAAAAAATAAAGGGAAGAGAGTGTAGTACCTGAATTCTCAAACAAATGAGGGTACTTGTCTCGCATGTCCTTCTCGGTTTCCCAAGTGGCTTCCTCAACCGGAAGATGCCTCCACTGAACCTTTACTATCAATGACCTTTATCCTCAACCTCCGGAGATCCTGAGCGAGAATCAAGATTGGTTCCTCCTCATAACGGAGATCCTTATCGAAAAGTACCTCATCCCACTTGATGATGTAGTACCCATCCCCATGGTATCGCTTAAGCATGGATACATGGTGTCGCGCCCCATTTTTCTCACGGAAAAGCGGGATTCGACGTGACAACTCTCTTTTAGGAAAAGAGTGAAGAGTCGCCACCTAACGAATTAAAGGCGCGTTAGGGCACCGTTCTAACTGATTATAATTAAATTAAATTTTAAGTCTACGCAACCAGAGAATCGGGTAAGGGTTCAAGTTACCTCGAAAGGAAGGTGTTAAGCACCTTTCGAGGTCCACAAATGTGGGTCCCAGCCGGATTCGTTATTTATGTGGGGAGTATGTGATAAACAAAGATCGGTTAATAAATTCAAGAAAAAATCTTTTTTTTTTTAAAAGAAACAGATAAGATAGGCTAATTAAATTATTAATAAATCTAAGTGAAAAAGAAATAGGCGCAAATTACAATTAACATACATGAACGAGTAAGTAAGAAGCGAGATAAGCAAGAGAAAATAATTGACACAAATGATATAAAGAAGATAACTTAATTACTAAGTAACTTAGTTAACTACCCCAAACAAATGGAAAGAAACAAACCTAGGTTAATTTTAACCTATTCGGATCAGCGCCCGGCTTATTTATCGAAGACAATTCCGAAGACGTTGTCGTATTCTGCTCGGGTCAATTTCCATCATGTCCGTCTATCTACCCGCCTAAGTTGGTTATTAAGATTATTATTAGCCTAAAGCGCGTACTAAAGAAATGAAAAAGTCTAACGTACCTTAGTATGCCTACCCGTCCCGACTTAATATCCAAGAGGCATTGGACTACTATTTGAATATGGGTCTAGACAAATAAAATCAAAGGTTACTAATTTGACTCGAGCTTAGCGTCAAACAAAACAAGAAAGACTCGAAACAGGTAGCACTTAACGATTTCAAGTAGGCCTCTTATTTAATTAAACGATAGGTAAGATTATTAAAACAAGCTTCAGGAATTAACATTTTATTAAACTACAAGCATGAGTTATAATGATGGAGACATGCAAAAAATCTATCAATCAAATCCTATAAGCATGATATCTAGTTATTTATGCATACTAAAAAAAAGATTTAATACTGTGGATATTAACATGCTAAAACTGACAGCCAATTAAACTGCTGAAATAGATTTTAACTCACATGTGGCTCCTAATTTAAAGGCTGAAGCTGATTTTAAAACCTATAACATGATAACTAATTTGATGATGCTAGAACAAATTTTAAATCATATGACATGATAACTAAATGAATTACAATGCTAAAACAAATTCAAATCCTACAGGCATGGTATCTAAATGAATTAATATGCTGAAGCAAATTTAAATCCTATAGGCATGATGTCTAAATGAAGTAACATGTTGAAAATGATAGGCAGATATTGTCACTCAACATGCTGCAACCCAAGTTAATCCTACAGGCATGGTAACTAAATGTTTTTTTTAAAAAAATGCTGAAACAGTTTTAACATACTGAATCGGATTTAACATTCTGACACAGTTTCTAACAAGCTTAATTAAATTTAACATGCTGAACGATTTTAGCATACTGAAACAGATAGGCTTGATCTTTGATTTTTAAAAGACGAAGCAGATTTTAACATCTAAAGCGTGATTTCTAATAAACGAGATTAATACAACTCCTATAGGCATAATTTCTAACAGATGAAGTTAATAGAAATCCTATAGACATGATTTCTATGATTTATAATTAAAGCAAGTAGCACGTAGTTTGCCCTTCCCCCGTAGCCCCCTAATGTATTTCATTACATTAGTCAGAGTTTATACAAAATATTACAGGCCAAATTAATGAATAAAATAAACAGATCTAAATCTTGGAGATTCCCAAATCCCGGGCAATTCTTCATTGTAATATCCGTCTGCTAACAGAGAACCTATCGATCACGTCAAAGTAGGATCCGGAGGAACCTATCACAACCCATAAGACCGCCCCTGACATGTCAGAGTTCCTGAGGATCTCAAGGATCCTAGGCAGTGCTTATGTCAGGGAATAGGGGTGTGTTTGAGCCTCCGTTTCCGCCAAAGTAGCACAAAATGAAACATGATAGATTCAAGTGCAGTCATAGTAGGACAAAACCAACCAGTTTCAATAGCTCAATGCAAAACCAAACAAATAGAGAATAAATTTTGGATTTACATCCTATAGACATGCTTTTATAAGATAATCACAGAACAATCGTGGAAAAACACAGATGGATACATATTCTAAAGGTAAACATACATATGAATTGAAATCTACATCGACAGAACACTAACCAGTTATCTGCAAATAGCAAAAATATTCAAATTCTTCACACTTAGCAATCAGTACCACTTATCCACCAAGAAGAGAAGTTCTAAAAGAAGTATAAGAGTAGCAGTGTGTGTAAAGTCTGAGTCCGTCTTAATGAAAAGATGGGACTGTTTATATAGTGTCCCGTTGCCAGCAAGGATAGGGAAAAAGAATATTTTAAAATCCATTAAAGAAAATCCTTTCCTTAAGCATATTAGTAAAATCAGTTAACAGAAAATCCAGCCTAATTTACCATAAAACGTGAGTACTAAAATTATCTCATAATAACATAAGCAAGAGACATACTTTCCTTTTCAAAAAGAAATCAGTCTCTTCAATTGCAAAACCAAGACAAATTTACCACAAATTTTCCCCAAAATCAAGCAATTGAATCAATTAGATGGTAAGACAAATCAACATTTTACCATATTTAGTGGAGTACTAAAGCTGTTACAATAAGGAGGAAGAATCAAAACCATTTCGATTCAGATAAGGAAACGGGATCAATTAGAGGAGCAAGAACATGCTGGAATTGTTCGAATAAGGGTCAAATTACCAAAGGGTCAAGCCTCAAAATTATCACACACTCATACACAAGTATGAAACAGCAACCAAAAGCATGTTTAGAGATTGTATACACAACAGAGCAACCCAAAATTAGGTTCCCCGAATCAGGCTAAAGATAATAGTTTGTAAAATCGAGATTTTCTACAATGGATAATTAACACAAAATCACAAGATTCAAACATAAATTCTCAATCAAAATTTGCTAATTTCACATCTAAAAATCAAGAAAAAGGAGATGAAATTGAATCATGAAAGGACCAAACCCGGAATGAATTCATGATAATCTGTTAGTATCCCAAAGCTGACACAGACCAAGATGAAGCATTAACTTTGAGAACCATTAAACCAGTGCATACTCTTCCATAACATCGACAGGCTCCTCCCAATATTTCTAACAAAATTGAAGTTCGCCAGAGAGAAGGAAACAACAAACCCGGTGGCGGCTGGTTCCGGTGGTGTTTCGCTGTTGTGGGTGGGGTTTTGGTGGAAGAAGATGGTGGCTGGCCGGTCGGAGATGAGGAGAGAGAAAGAGAAGTGGGGGGAGAAGGATGAGGGTTTGAGGGTGGCGTCGGGTAGCCGCGGCGATGGGGTTCGTCGGAGGCTCAGCGACTGGCGGAGTAGCGGCGACCGTCGCTGGTCAACGATGGGACAGAGGGGATTTAGGGTGAGTGGCGACTGGTGGAGGGGGAAAATGAATTAGGTTGTAGGGGGTATGGGTGATTAAGAAAGGAAAGATGGGGTGAGATTTAATCTCGACCGTTGATCACATTAGATCAATGGCTGAGATTTGATCTCATAGCGAGTCGGATCCGGGTCGGTTGATGGGTTACGGAATTGGATTTGAGATTTAAAAATGGGCCAAATTAGTTCAAATTTAGGCCAGAATTGAAAGAAATTGACTCAAAAGGGGCTAGAATTTAAATAAATTTGTAAGAGAATTACAAATTGAGCTGCCATTTAATTAATAACATAATTAACGAGATTAATAAATAAATAAATAAATATACTACGTACATAACAATTCACATATATTATTTAAAATTATAAATAAATTACGTAATATATATATTGTACTTAAAATCAATTACATGAAATATTATACAAAATTTATGATAAAATAGTAATAATTAAGAAATAAATTACATATTTGTAAATTGCATATGAATTTAAAAATCGTCAAGACGACGATAAAACACATGATTTATTTAGTAAATAAAAGCAATACGCGAGAAAAATTAAACTTAAAAATAAGAGTAACTAGTAAAATAACAGCCCGTGAGAGGTTTAGGGAGGTCAAAATTGGGTGTCAACAGCTGCCCCTTCCTTGCTCGGGAATGAAGTATGAATTGACGGGCACGGAATGTTGACTAGTAGCCAATTTTGTCCGATCGGGAGGACAATTCTTTTGGAATCTAACAAACAGGAGGGGTTTGTGAAAATGATGTGGCCGAGACTTCAGTTTCAAGTCGCCTACATACCTCGGGTCTTACGAGAATCAGGCCGTGTGTAGTTCTAGATTTAGAGACGAACGAGGTCCCTAAAGAAGATATACAACCGAACTTCTGGACGAAGACGTAGTTGGCTCGAGTTGACAAGGTTAGAGTATGAGCAAAATGGGATGTGAATATGATTTAAGAATAAAGAATTATACTTTGAAGAATTGCTCTTAGCCGTTTCTTGTCTTGCCTGCAGCTTTTAACACAACTAGATAAAATTGTTAGCTCATTAATATAGAGAAGTATTGTCTAATGTGGCGCAAAATAGTAATAAATAATAATAATGAAGAAAGGAGGCGAGAAAGCTTATCAATTTAATGTTGTTGCAGTATTTTTGAGGAACCTCAAAAATTCTGCCCCAGTTTAAACCTTTAAAGAGAAATCATCAGTTGTTAAACCTGTGGATGTTAGTACGTAAGGATTTTTTTTTTTAAAATAATTTATATATTTTGTAGGGCCAAAAGAAGATGTCTTATTGTAAGGCGAACGAGCCTAAGTGTACGTTTGTAAGGCGAACGAGCCTAAGTGTACGTTTGTAAGGCGAACGAGCCTGAATGTTCATTTGTAAGGCGGACAAGCCTAAGGTGTCCCATTTGTAAGGTGGACCAACCTTTGGTGTCCCATTTGTAAGACGGACAAGCCTAAGGTGTCCCATTTGTAAGGCGGACCAACCTTTGGTGTCTCATTTGTAAGGCGGACCAACCTTTGGTGTCCTATTTGTAAGGCGGACAAGCCTAAGGTGTCCCATTTGTAAGGCGGACCAACCTTTGGTGTCCCATTTGTAAGGCGGACCAACCTTTGGTGTCCCATTTGTAAGGCGGACAAGCCTAAGGTGTCCCATTTGTAAGGCGGACCAACCTTTGGTGTCTCATTTGTAAGGCGGACCAACCTTTGGTGTCCCATTTGTAAGGCGGACCAACCTTTGGTGTCCCATTTGTAAGGCGGACAAGCCTAAGGTGTCCCATTTGTAAGGCGGACCAACCTTTGGTGTCTCATTTGTAAGGCGGACCAACCTTTGGTGTCCTTTGTAAGGTGAACGAGCCTACATATTAGTAGCTCAGTAATAACACAATTTAATTACTTAGTAGCAATAATAATCTGATTTTCATATTCAATGGATAAAAAGTAGCTTAACTAAATGTTAGTGGCTCAAATCAAGTATTTAGTGGCCAAAAGTAGCATAATTCGGAAGTATAAGGATAGAACATCTTAGCCTTTGCGTCAGATGCGAGAGGCAGCAGAGCATCTCTTGGTGACGATTTTTCTTGATTGCGAAAATAATTTGTGATTTACACTTGTTATTCCTGCATTCAAAGAAAAGCTGTAAGTTTAAAAAGGTGAGATTGACACGTACCTTAACTTGTCTTTGTCTCTTTGCATTGTTTTGATTCTGTGAATTCGAGCTCGCCATGTATTTTGGTGAACTTTTTGAGGACTTCTCAAAAATTTCTTCCCCAGTTTAAAATAAAATACTTTATGCAGGTCTTCCCATATTGAAAGATTGCCTCCTTGTAGAATTTTTAAGGTTTCTCAAAACTCAGACAATATTTTCATGTAAAGAGTCATGTATTCCTGCTTCACTCAAAGAAGAATATTAGCACAAAAGATATGGTTGGCTTGCGCTTGACCATCACGATCCTAATTTTGAATCTGCATTATGATATTATTGGCTGCTTGACAGAATAATAGAATTTAATGAGTGGATTGCTTGGTCAAGGCCAATTCGATTTGAAAGTGAAAGGAGAAGAAATTTTTATTAGATTAAGACCGAACCCAATAATGAGCTGCCTACATATCCAAATGGAAATCAGGTCAAATGTAGTTCAGGAATACAAAAAAGAGTGAATAAAAGCCGAAAAAGTTTATTGATCATAAGACGGACAAATAAAAGATAATAACACTTTGCATATGAGAGTCTTGTTCTCGTCAATTCCTTTGATGTAGCTTGCGCTTTCTTGTTAAATATCTTGGAAATATTTTTGTTGGATCACCTTGAACAATGACTGCATTTATTATGACAGGATTACTGTTTAGTGATCTTTGCACTTTTATTTTGCCCTTCTCAATCAGAGTCTGAATTTTATGTCTCAATGCTGAACATTCCTCGATATCATGACCTTGAATATTTGAGTGATAAACACAACTTTTGAGTGGATCAAAACATGGAGATGAGTACCTAGGAATCCATCCTCTGATTGGTTTCAACACTCCTTGAGCCCACAATCTTTGAAATATACTCGACAAAGTATCCGTTAAAGGAGTAAATGTGCGAAGTTTTCTCCCTTTTTGTGGAGAAGAATCGGGTGCCTGATACGCCTCTGGAGAACTTTGTGGGTTATACGACTGGGGACGCTCATCAAAAATGGCATGGACTTGTTCAAAATTTTGATGATATTGTGTTTGAGGTATAGGGGTCAATATCTTATTTCCTTTTTCATCCTGTGAGCTCTTCGATGTTTGAAAAATGGCTTGTATTGTAGAAACATCATTGATTCTCCCCGTCTGAATGCCATATTCTAATTCTTTCCCAATTCGAATTAGATTATCAAAGCTTTGAATACTTGCAAAGTATAATGATTCATAATATACACCATCGAGTGATCTTATGAAGGTTTGTACCAATTCCTCTTCAGGTACTGAAGGACGCACTTTTGAAGCTTCTAATCTCCATCGTGTTACATATTCCTCAAAAGACTCGTGATTCAATTTTCTTAATCCGAGCAAATTTAGCATAGTTGCATCGGCCTTAATGTTGAACTTATATTGTTCTACAAAGTCTCGAGACATATTTTCCCACGAATACCATTTGTCAAAGTCTTGTTTGACATACCATGTGAGTGCTATTTTCGATAAACTCTGAATAAATAACCTCATAAGAAGAGCCTCGTTATGTCCTATTCCAACCAATCTGCTGCAATAATCCTTAAGATGTGTGATTGGATCTCCATGCCCATCAAACACATTGAATCTTGGAACTTTGTACCTTAGTGGCAATTCAATTCCTGGATGTAGACATAATTTCTTATACCTCAGGTCATAAACATTTTCAGAGCGTAATTTTTCATCCATCCTCTCCTCTAAATCATGAATCCTTTTTTGCAATGCACCTAGCTTGTTGTTCTCATTTTTGCCAGATATAATCATGCTCGGTAAAGTACCACGATCAATGTGGGCTGGAGATATTTGCTTAGGGAGTGTATGAATAGGGACGGAGAGAGGAGATATAGTCCAAGAAGTATTTTGCCTGAAGCTAGTAGGAAGAAGACTAGCTTTCTTTCGAATACTAAGCATATTTGTCATATTGCAGATTCTTAGTCGAATCGATGTTCAAACGCTAGACAACCTTTGAGCAAAAATAAATTAAACACAAATAAAATTATCATGTAGCATACATAAGCTTGAAATATTGAATAATAATAATGATAATGATACTAAAAATAAAGGACGCCCAAAACGGGCGAGAATTAAAATTTAAAGAGTGATTCAAATGCAGAGATTTGAGCTTTGCACGAAATTTATGATAGTAACAAAACTTATGATTTCAAAGGTTCGGCACGATACTAGGATGCAAACTTAAGAGACAAGGGAGTCATAGTATGAACAAAGTCGATTAATGTTGAACACTAGAGCTCTCTCCGCATTATTCCTTTTCATCTAACGTTCAACTTTAGTCAACCTTAGGAGAAGTAGATTCATGATTAACAAAGGAGGAATGCACGAAAGAAAATATCTTATGAAGAACAATATTATGGAGTCATAGAGTGGAATGCCTTATTCATCTGAGTAATAGATTATGATTTATTCAGAATTGAATTAAGGTTATGAGGGATCTATACAACTCAAAAGTTGCGAGAGTTGAAAGATGACACAAACATCGAATATTGACGATTAAAAGTCAAACTTACGATGAAATATGGACCCAAATAAATAGGATTTTGACAGAGAAAATAATATGTCCATGTAAAATGCGATGAGTCAAGGATATTCTAAAGGTAACAAATTACCCTAAGAGGTTAGAAAGGGGTCTAGGATATGAAGAGGGATAGATCAAATCAAGAGATGATTTGTATGTCAAAAGAAGATTTCTAGAGGACAAGCTCAAATCAAACGTTAGAATAAAGGAGGATTTGACTAGGTCCTCAGATTGTATGATTTGGGCCTAAAGGAAAAAGGTAAGGTACTATACAATTACTTGCATTAAGTGCAAATAAATGAATTTTGACGTCGCCTAAAGCTTGAAATTCTAAGAGTAAGGGATAGGGTAAGACAAGAATGATAACGTAAACATAAAAGATTAACACATAGCAAATAAATATATGCATCATTCTGGTGTCACGAACACACATTTATAGTTAATACATGCATGAGTTAAGTATAAGGGGTGGGTACAACACTATCTTAGGTTTTCAAGATTTGGATGGACACAGACTCAAGGTTTTCCTATGCGAGGAGGAACGTGGTCACACGGTAGCAAAACTATCCGCTCACCCCACGTCTATGCCAACTCTTTAAAATGGGTGTTTGAAAGAATTTTGGAGAAGTGCAAAGGCACAACTCACGTGTACGGTGTGTGAAAATGTGAAGTTCCCAAGTGGGGGAAGAATGAACGGAATGCCAGTTATGAAAAGCGATAACATGTAGCATATAAAAAGGGAAAGTAACATATTGAACAGTTAATGAAAGCAGTAAAGAAAAAAGCAAGTAAACAAATTAATAAAGAATCACAAGTAATTTGACAAAAGAGCAAGCTAAACTTGAAAAAATAAAAATAACGAAATCAATTAGGAAGAGAAAACATTTTTTAAAATAAAATAAGGTAACACAAATTCCCACATAACATAAAATCCGTAATAGTTCGAACATAAGTATCCCCAGCAGAGTCACCATTCTGTCGCGCCCCATTTTTCTCGTGGAAAAGCGGGATTTGACGTGACAACTCTCTTTTAGGAAAAGAGTGAATAGTCGCCACCTAACGAATTAAAGGCGCGTTAGGGCACCGTTCTAACGGATTATAATTAAATTAAATTTTAAGTCTACGCAACCAGAGAATCGGGTAAGGGTTCAAGTTACCTCGAAAGGAAGGTGTTAAGCACCTTTCGATGTCCACAAATGTGGGTCCCTGTCGGATTCGTTATTTATGTGGGGAGTATGTGATAAACAAAGATCGGTTAATAAATTCCAGTAAAAATCTTTTTTTTTAAAAGAAACAGATAATCTAGGCTAATTAAATTATTAATAAATCTAAGTGAAAAAGAAATAGGCGCAAATTACAATTAACATACATGAACGAGTAAGTAAGAAGCGGGATAAGCAAGAGAAAAGAATTTACACAAATGATATAAAGAAGATAACTTAATTACTAAGTAACTTAGTTAACTACCCCAAACAAATGGAAAGAAACAAACCTAGGTTAATTTTAACCTATTCGGATCAGCGCCCGGCTTATTTATCGAAGACAATTCCGAAGACGTTGTCGTATTCTGCTCGGGTCAATTTCCATCATGTCCGTCTATCTACCCGCCTAAGTTGGTTATTAAAATTATTATTAGCCTAAAGCGCGTACTAAAGAAATGAAAAAGTCTAACGTACCTTAGTATGCCTACCCGTCCCGACTTAATATCCAAGAGGCATTGGACTACTATTTGAATATGGGTCTAGACAAATAAAACCTAAGGTTACTAATTAGACTCGAGCTTAGCGTCAAACAAAACAAGAAAGACTCGAAACAGGTAGCACGTAACGGTTTCAAGTAGGCCTCTTATTTAATTAAACGATAGGTAAGATTATTAAAACAAGCTTCAGGAATTAACATTTTATTAAACTACAAGCATGTGTTATAATGATGGAGACATGCAAAAAATCTATCAATCAAACCCTATAAGCATGATATCTAGTTATTTATGCATACTAAAAAAAAGATTTAATACTGTGGATATTAACATGCTAAAACTGACAGCCAATTAAACTGCTGAAATAGATTTTAACTCACATGTGGCTCCTAATTTAAAGGCTGAAACTGATTTTAAAACCTATAACATGATAACTAATTTGATGATGCTAGAACAAATTTTAAATCATATGACATGATAACTAAATGAATTACAATGCTAAAACAAATTCAAATCCTATAGGCATGGTATCTAAATGAATTAATATGCTGAAGCAAATTTAAATCCTATAGGCATGATGTCTAAATGAAGTAACATGTTGAAAATGATAGGCAGATATTGTCACTCAACATGCTGCAACCCAAGTTAATCCTACAGGCATGGTAACTAAATGTTTTTTTAAAAAAAATGCTGAAACAGTTTTAACATACTGAACCGAATTTAACATTCTGACACAGTTTCTAACAAGCTGAATTGAATTTAACATGCTGAACGATTTTAGCATACTGAAACAGATAGGCTTGATCTTTGATTTTTAAAAGACGAAGCAGATTTTAACATCTAAAGCATGATTTCTAATAAACGAGATTAATACAACTCCTATAGGCATAATTTCTAACAGATGAAGTTAATAGAAATCCTATAGACATGATTTCTATGATTTACAATTAAAGCAAGTAGCACGTAGTTTGCCCTTCCCCCGTAGCCCCCTAATGTATTTCATTACATTAGTCAGAGCTTATACAAAATATTACAGACCAAATAAATGAATAAAATAAACAGATCTAAAGCTTGGAGATTCCCAAATCCCGGGCAATTCTTCATTGTAATATCCGTCTGCTAACAGAGAACCCGTCGATCACATCAAAGTAGGATCCGGAGGAACCTATCACAACCCATAATACCGCCCCTGCCATGTCAGAGTTCCTGAGGATCTCAAGGATCCTAGGCAGTGCTTATGTCAGGGAATAGGGGTGTTTTTGAGCCTCCGTTTCCGCTAAAGTAGCACAAAATGAAACATGACAGATTCAAGTGCAGTCATAGTAGGACAAAACCAGCCAGTTTCAATAGCTCAATGTAAAACCAAATAAATAGAGAATAAATTCCGGATTTACATCCTATAGACATGTTTTTATAACATAATCATAGAACAATCGTGGAAAAACACAGATGGATACATATTCTAAAGGTAAACATACATATGAATTGAAATCTACATCGACAGAACACTAACCAGTTATCTGCAAATAGCAAAAATATTCAAAGTCTTCACACTTAGCAATCAGTACCACTTATCCACCAAGAAGAGAAGTTCTAAAAGAAGTATAAGAGTAGCAGTGTGTGTAAAGTCTGAGTCCGTCTTAATGAAAAGATGGGACTGTTTATATAGTGCCCCGTTGCCAGCAAGGATAGGGAAAAAGAATATTTTAAAATCCATTAAAGAAAATCCTTTCCTTAAGCATATTAGTAAAATCAGTTAGCAGAAAATCCAGCCTAATTTACCATAAAACGTGAGTACGAAAATTATCTCATAATAACAAAAGCAAGAGACATACTTTCCTTTTCAAAAAGAAATCAGTCTCTTCAATTGCAAAACCAAGACAAATTTACCACAAATTTTCCCCAAAATCAAGCAATTGAATCAATTAGATGGTAAGACAAATCAACATTTTACCATATTTAGTGGAGTACTAAAGCTGTTACAATAAGGAGGAAGAATCAAAACCATTTCGATTCAGATAAGGAAACAGGATCAATTAGAGGAGCAAGAACATGCTGGAATTGTTCGAATAAGGGTCAAATTACCAAAGGGTCAAGCCTCAAAATTATCACACACTCATACACAAGTATGAAACAGCAACCAAAAGCATGTTTAGAGATTGTATACACAACAGAGCAACCCAGAATTAGGTTCCCCGAATCAGGCTAAAGATAATAGTTTGTAAAATCGAGATTTTCTACAATGGATAATTAACACAAAATCACAAGATTCAAACATAAATTCTCAATCAAAATTTGCTAATTTCACATCTAAAAATCAAGAAAAATGAGATGAAATTGAATCATGAAAGGACCAAACCCGGAATGAATTCATGATAATCTGTTAGTATCCCAAAGCTGACACAGACCAAGATGAAGCATTAACTTCTAGAACCATTAAACCAGTGCATACTCTGCCATAACATCGACAGGCTACTCCCAATATTCCTAACAAAATTAAAGTTCGCCAGAGAGAAGGAAACAACAAACCCGGTGGCGGCTGGTTCCGGTGGTGTTTCGCTGTTGTGGGTGGGGTTTTGGTGGAAGAAGATGGTGGCTGGCCGGTCGGAGATGAGGAGAGAGAAAGAGAAGTGGGGGGAGAAGGATGAGGGTTTGAGGGTGGCGTCGGGTAGCCGCGGCGATGGGGTTCGTCGGAGGCTCGGCGGCTGGCGGAGTAGCGGCGACCGCCGCTGGTCAACGATGGGACAGAGGGGATTTAGGGTGAGTGGCGGCTGGTGGAGGGGCAAAATGAATTAGGTTATAGGGGGTATGGGTGATTAAGAAAGGAAAGATGGGGTGAGATTTAATCTCGACCGTTGATCACATTAGATCAATGGTTGAGATTTGATCTCATAGCGAGTCGGATCCGGGTCAGTTGATGGGTTACGTAATTGGATTTGAGATTTAAAAATGGGCCAAATTAGTTCAAATTTAGGCCAGAATTGAAAGAAATTGACTCAAAAGGGGCTAGAATTTAAATAAATTGGTAAGAGAATTACAAATTGAGCTGCCATTTAATTAATAACATAATTAACGAGATTAATAAATAAATAAATAAATATACTACGTACATAAAAATTCACATATATTATTTAAAATTATAAATAAATTATGTAATATATATATTGTACTTAAAATCAATTACATGAAATATTATACAAAATTTATGATAAAATAGTAATAATTAAAAAATAAATTACATATTTGTAAATTGCATATGAATTTAAAAATCGTCAAGACGACGATAAAACACATGATTTATTTAGTAAATAAAAGCAATACGCGAGAAAAATTAAACTTAAAAATAAGAGTAACTAGTAAAATAACAGCCCGTGAGAGGTTTAGGGAGGTCAAAATTGGGTGTCAACACATGGAATACCGGATGGACCCCCAACAAACTGGGTGGCAGTGCTAACTTGTAAGCCACTGGCCCCACAATCTCAAGAACCTCAAACGGACTGATGAACCGAGGGCTAAGCTTGCCTTTCTTACCAAACCGCATAACTCCCTTCATTGGTGACACTTTCAGCAATACCTATTCACCAACCTGAAATTACATGTCCCGGACCTTGCGATCTACATATTCCTTCTGCCTACTTTGGGCAGCCAGCAACTTGGCCTGAATGCCCCTTACCTTTTCCTGTGCTTCCTTTACTAGTTCCACTCCTAAAGGCTTTACATCGCCTTCCTCAAACCACCCAACCGGTGATCCGCAGCTCTTCCCATACAATGCCTCGAATAGTGCCATGTCAATACTGGAGTGGTAACTATTGTTGTATGAGAATTCACACAACGGTAGAAACTGGTCCCAATGACCCCTGAAGTCCATCACACATGCTCTCAGCATGTCCTCCAATACCTGGATCGTCCTCTCCGACTGACCATTAGTATGAGGATGGAAGGCTGTTCTAAAAGTGAGTTGTGTACTCAACTCTTCATGTAGCTTGCCCCAGAACTTGGAAGTAAACTGCGTACCCCTGTCTGAAATGATGGACAGTGGCACCCCATGCAATCTCACAATCTCCTTCACGTAGATCTTAGCCAATTGCTATGAATTGTAATCTACCCTGACCGGAATGAAATGAGCGGACTTGGCCAGCCTGTCAACAATGACCCAAATTGAGTCATACTTCCCTAGTGTCTTGGGAAGACCCACCACGAAATCCATGGCTATCCTTTCCCACTTCCACTCTGGAATTGGCATTCTCTGAAGTAGTCCTGCAGGTCTCTGATATTCATACTTTACCTACTGGCAGTTCTGACATTTAGAAACAAAATCAACTATGTCCCCTTTCATCCCGGGCCACCAGTAACGCTGCCTCAAGTTCCTGTACATTTTAGTCACACCCGGATGAATTGAGTATCGTGAACCATGAGCTTCTGCCAAGATTTTCTGAATTATATCCTCAATCCGAGGAACACAAATCCTTCCTCTAAAATTTAACACTCCACCAGAGTCTAGTGTGACGTCCCTGGATTCCCCGGATATTATCTTACCTAAAAGCTTACTCAGTTTCGGATCCTGAAACTGTTTGGCCTTTATTTTTTCTATGAAAGTGGCTTTGACCTCAATACTGGCCAACAAACCAACCTGTTCTGAAACCCCCAAGCGCATGAACTTGGCCTCTAAAGCCCGAATTTCCCTTGCTAGTGGTCATTCAGACACCTCCAAATAAGCCAAACTACCCATGCTAATTATTTTATGGCTTAATGCGTCTGCCACCACATTAGCCTTACACGAATGGTACTGAATGGTCACATCATAGTCCTTCAATAACTCCATTCACCTTCTCTGCCCCAAATTCAAATCCTTCTGAGTGAACACATGCTACAGACTGCGATGATCAGTGAACACTTCACACTTGACACCATAAAGATAGTGTCTCCAAATCTTGAGAGCAAAAACCACTGCTGCCAACTCTAAGTCATGAGTTGGGTAGTTCCTCTCATGCACCTTCAACTGCATAGATGCATAGGCTATCACATTTCTATCCTGCATCAACACAACACTCAAACCAGAATGTGAAGTATCACAGTAAATAATAAAGTCTTTATCTTCAACCGACAAGGACAATATAGGAGCCGTGGTCAGAAGTGTCTTGAGATTTTGGAAGGTCTCCTCACACTTGTCGGACCACACGAATGGTACATCCTTCTGTGTCATCCTGGTAAGGTGAGTAGAAATAGAATCAAAATCCTTAACAAATCTCCAGTAGTACCCTGCGAGTCCAACAAAACTCCTCACCTCTGTCACCGAGCTAGGCCGGGACCAACTCTTGACTGCCTCAATTTTTTGTGTACCATCACCCCCTGTTCTGACACTACATGCCCCAAAAATGCAACTGAAGTCAACCAAAACTCACACTTAGTGAATTTTGCATAAAGCTTTTGGCGTCTCAATATATCCAGCACAATACGAAGATGATTAACATGCTCTTCCCTACTCTTAGAGTAGATTAAAATATCATCGGTGAACACGATAAAAAAGGAGTCTAAGTATGACTTAAACACCCAATTCATCAAACTCATGAATGCTACCGGCGCATTGGTCAAACCAAACGACATTACTACAAACTCGTAATGTCCATACCGAGTCCAAAAAGCAGTTTTCGGAATATCCTCAGGCCTAATCTTTAACTGATGGTACCCTGACCTTAAGTCAATTTTCAAAAATACCGATGCACCTTGAAGCTGGTCAAATAAATCATCAATACGGGGTAGGGGGTAATTATTCCGGATGGTCACCTTGTTCAACTGCCTATAGTCTATGCACATCCGCATACTACCATCCTTCTTCTTTACAAATAAAACAGGAGCACCCCAAGGCAAAGCACTGGGACGTATAAATCCCTTATCTAGGAGTTCCTGCAGCTGAGTCTTAAGTTCCCTTAACTCTGCCGGAGCTATACGATATGGAGGACTGGAAATGGGACGAGTGTCTGGCTCCAAATCAATATAGAAATCTATATCCCTGTCCGAAGGCATACCAGGCAGGTACGCTGGAAACACCTCTAAAAATTCAGAAACCACCGAAACTGACTCAATAGACGGGGACTCCACGCTATCATCCCGGAGATGAGCTAAGAAATCTAGACACCCCCTCTCCACTAGCTTTCTAGCCCAAACAAACGGTATTATCTTAACTGGCTTAGGCCTGTATACACCTTCCCACTCTAGTCTATAATTACCCGGAATCTCTTGAGCTAGAGTCTTGGTGTTACAGTTCAACACAGTATGATAAAGAGATAGCCAGTTCATACCCAAGATAAAATCAAAATCAGCCATATCCAGAATTACCAAGTCTACCCAAGTATGCAACCCCACAAACACCACAGAATAGTCACGATAAACATGAGTCACAATGTCAGACTCTCCAACCGGGGTAGAAACATGGATAGGGAAATCAAGGATATCACAAATTAGGTCCAGACCCAACGCAAAACTCACAGACACATAAGAATATGTAGAACCTAGGTCAAATAATACCGAAGCCATTTTATCACAGACAAGAATTATACATGTGATCACCGCATCTGAGGTTTCTACCTCGGTCCTCCCTGGAAAAGCATAACAATGAGCTCGATCATCAATCTAGGTAACTTCCCAGGCCGGCTGCACTGCACCCCTGCCTACGCCATCGTTCCCCCTATCTCCCTGAAAATTACCTTGCCCACCCTGTGGACGACCCCTAGCATTACTCCCTCTGCCTGCCGGGACCACTGCTCTAAACTGCTGCTGACCCCTGATTACTTGTCTGCCTATGTGGACACTCCCTCTTAAAGTGGCCCAGATCACCACAATGGAAGCAACCACGGTCAAGTGTAGGTCTTCTAGATGATGTATATGACGCTCCCTGGCCTCTAGGAGCTGAAGACTGAGCTCCCTGACGACCACCTGTAGTAGCTGGCAAAGCTGACTAGATAGGACGGGACGAGAAAGCTTGCTGATTTTGGCCCCTGGAGTATGAACCACCATAGTTTCCCTCATTCCGGGGCTTCTTAGCTAAAGCCTTACCCTACCCCGCTTGCCTAACTCCCTCTAACTTCTTCACATAATCCACCACATCATTACATCCCTTTCCTGAAGAAGTCATATGCACTGACAGTACCTGCAGTTCAGTATTCAGACCCTTGACAAACAGCCAGACTCGTTCCTCCTCGGAAACCAACATCTGTGTAGCAAAATGAGACAATGCATGGAACTTAGCCTCATAAGCCGAGACTGGCATGCTTCCCTGCTCCAAGTTCAAGAACTCATCTTTCTTCCTGTCCCTCAAAGTATGGGGTATATACTTTTCTAGAAATAAAGCGTGGAACTGCTCCCAAGTCAGTGAAGGTAGAACAGAAGACCGACACTCAACATGAGACCTCCACCACTGCTTGGCATCACCTTGCAGCTGAAAAGTGACAAATTCAACCCCATGCTGACGTACAATACCCAACTTGTGCAACCTCTCATAGCAATCCAGGATGAACTCATAGGCATCCTCTTTGTCTGTACCCTAAAACGTCGGAGGTTTCAGCATGAGAAACTTGGTCAGCAACTTATGCTCATTCCCTGTCATCATGGGACCTAGCATTGGCCTGAAGAAATCATTGGTGCCTGAAGCTGCATCCATCCTAGGCACCGTAGTAACCGCTGGCTAAGTATCCAAGGCCTGATTCACAAATGCCGCGGGTATGGCTCCAGTACCAACCAACCCACTCAGAATATTCCAAGCCTGCTGAAAGGCTTCCGGTGTCATAATAGGAAGGCCTGCACCCTCAATCGGTGTCGCCTCCGCCTGCGCCCCTTCATCCTCTACAACCACTTCTACATCTTCCGCAACATGATCCTTAGGTGGGGGAGGGGTTGCTTCACGAATTTCAGCAGCAGTTTGAACTCTACCCCTGGCGGGTGCGGCTCTAGCTCATCCCCTGCCCCTTCCCCTACCTCTGCCACGAACTGTCGGGCCTGCTGCTGGGACCGCTGGCCTTGCTCCATTGTTCCTTGTAGTAATCATCTGCGGACAGAAGAGTGAATGAGGTTAGATACCAATTTGTATCACCAGATACCAATTGGAATCAAGTTACAGCACGAAGGAAAGAAGGAAGAGATAGTTTTTCCTAAAGCCCCATAGCCTCTCAAAGAAAATTACGGACGTCTCCGCACCGTTCTGCAAGACTCTATTAGACCTGTTTGATCCGATGAGATCAACGAACCTAGGGATATGATACCATCGTTTGTCACGATCCAGACCACCGTGAGTGGCACTCACCCAACCCCCGGGTTAGCGAACAATCACTTTCCCGAACTTAACCGTTCTAACAGCTCAAAACCAAGTGCAGAAAGTAAACTAGCATTCAATAAATAAGTAAAAGCACTTCATTAACATTAACCTGCGGAAATTACCCCCTAGAATCTGAAAGTCGCAGTACCAAACAATCTACCAATGTCTAGAGTACGGGGATGCAACTCCAAAACATAAAGGAAATTTTAAGCCCAAAACAAATGGGCTACAACTCTAATGATAGGTCCAAGGCAGCTTGATCAAACAACTCACCCTTGAAATTTGGGAACGCTGGTACTACAGATGAGGTCGCGTCTCAGCCGCTGGAAGATTGTCTGTACTCACAAGAAAGAAAAGCAAGTGCAGTATCAGTACACCACTACTGTGTACTGGTAGGATCATCAGCCAGTTCCAAATAAACAGTGTAAAGTTCAGTACAGCAATCAAGTACAAGTATGGAAAACATGCAACAAGTAAACTGGCTCCCTTAGACTACAAGTCTCAACCTAACTTGTTCCCGCATGAAATCCACACTTAATAACCATAAGCAACAGTCATATGCAAATAACCATCCTTTCTGCCTAGCCCGGACCCACCCTGAGATCCCCTCTAAACAACACCTAAGTGTTAACCAAGAACCTGGCCTAAACCAAGACCAATTCAACAGATATAACAGGATTCCCGGTCACTCAAGGACCACCAACTAATATCACAATTCAACAAAGCAGCCCGGTCCATTCACGGAACCAATAACAGTCAATGCAATGAAATCAATAACCATGCAATCATACAGTAAAATAAACTCATACCAGGCATGGTACCCGAGCCAACCGTTAGTAATTCATACCAGGCGTGGTACCCGAGCCAACCATTTGTTATACCTGTACCAGGCGTGGTACCCGAGCCAACCATTTGTTATACTTGTACCAGGCGTGGTACCCGTACCAACTGTTAGTATACCTTTACCAGGCATGGTACTCGAGCCAACCGAATGTCAATAATTCACAGTCAAATAATGAACACTCAACTTGTAAACCAACAAGTAACAAACCGTTCAACTCACAGGCTGTAAGACAGGATCCTTAGACATTTTATACAATTTCATCTAAGCAATGCAATTCATACAAACACTTAGATAGGAGTACAAAACATACAACATTCACAGGAATCGTTAGCCATCACCTACCTCAAAATGTTTCAAGCTCTACTCAACCCGAGCTTTCCCGTGTTCCGGATTCCTTTCTCGTTCTTGGTCTAAAATAACATACATGTACATGAAATTAACAAACAAGGCCTGCATATTACCCGGATTACAGTGAATCCCAAAACCCCAGGCCACCCATGATCATTCCACCATTTTCCCGGGCTTTCCACCGTTAATTTTCCTAGTTCTATCATTTTTACGGATAAAAATAGAGAATTTAACAACCTATGATCATAATATCTTACTTTTAACAATACCCAAGAACATTCATGTTTTGAATCCCCTTCCTTCCCCGGATTCTACCATTCCTAGTTTATTCCAACCTTCCTCCAAGTTCCCTCCTAGCAATTGTACCGCATAGAAAAAGTATTACGAAGACTGGGGAATAGAAACCTTACCTTAGGGAAGAAAAATAATGGAAAATGGAGGAAAATCACCTGGAATCGCCTTGCCCTTCTCCCAAAATGAATTTGTGAAAACTGAATATTTTGGGGAATGTTTCAGCATTAAAACCCGTCGAGCCTGCTATAGCGGTACCACCGTAGCGGACAAGCCCTCTATGGCGGAGGCTGATCGATGTTGACTATCGCTATTGCGGTAATTTCTCCTCTACAGCGGAAGTCGCTGTGGTGGAGTGTCAACCCCTATAGTGGTTGACACGGGACAGAAAGTCATAAAATCTCCAAAACTAGTCCACTTTACAACACATTTATTTTTTTGACGTCCCAAAACAACCATTTCACGTCAATCTCAATTTTGGGAGTTCTACTTACCCAAATTCGATTCTGAAAAATCCCCCGGACTCCTTTATGTGTTAGCTATGAGAAAAACTAGCTCAACACAATACATCCGACCCCATCCTTACCCGGATGGACCTAGACCATTCCTCGCTCCTAAATCGGCCGAGACTAGCCTAGCCCAGAATTTCAAACTCCCAATCTCGGAGTTTTCTAACTCTAAAACTTGGCACGATTGGACTACCCGTAACGACGGACCCGATCATTATAGTTCTTGAATTAGATTATAACTTGAATTTGGGAACTTTGAATTTGAAATAGGTTTTTGAATTAGTTTTGGGTTTAGTTTTTATACTCTTGAATTAGTTTTCAAGTTTAGGTTCTTTTTTGTGAACCTTGAATAATGCTTGTTAGTTTAGGATAGTCTTGTGAACCTTAATTAGTTAGGTTAGTCTTGTGAGTTATGTGAATATTTATATGTAAGTGTTACTGTTAAGAAAATGAGGAACTTTAAATTAGGTATGAATTAGGTTCTTGAATCTTAGTTTTTTTAAGTTAAGTTTGTTAGTTTAAATTGTTAATTTTGGGTTAAGAAGTTTTCAACTTTAGGTTCTTTTTTGAACTTGAATTATATAGGTTCTTGAATTAGCTAAGGTACTTGAATTTGAAATTAGGTTCTTGAATTAGATTATTAACTTGAATTTGGGAACTTTGAATTTGAAATAGGTTCTTGAATTTGTTTTGAGTTTTGTTTTAGAATGTTGAATTAGTTTTCAACTTTAACTTCTTGAATTAGGTTCTTGAATCTTAGTTTTTTAAGTTAAGCTTTTTTAAGTTAAGTTTGTTAGTTTAAATTGTTAGTTTTGGGTTAAGAAGTTTTCAACTTTAGGTTATTTTTTGAACTTGAATTATATAGGTTCTTGAATTATCTAGGTACTTGAATTTGGAATTAGGTTCTTGGATTAGATTCTTAACTTGAATTTGGGAACTTTGAATTTGAAATAGGTTCTTGAATTAGTTTTGGATTTTGTTTTAGAATGTTGAATTAGTTTTCAACTTTAAATTCTTGATAGGTTCTTGAATCTTAGTTTTTTTAAGTTAAGGTTTTTAAAATTAAGTTTGTTAGTTTAAATTGTTAGTTTTGGGTTAAGAAGTTTTCAACTTTAGGTTCTTTTTTAAACTTGAATTATATATGTACTAAAATTATATAGGTTCTTTTTTAAGTTAATTGTTAGTTTATTACATTAATGTTAGTTTGTGAACCTTGAATAGCTTGCTAGTTTAGGTTAGTCTTTGTGAACCTTAGTTTAGGTTAATGCTTGCTATCATTTCCCTATACTTTTTGACATTTTGACACTTTTTTAAGTTATTGAATACTTTATGGAGTTATTTTGGTGGACCTTTTATGTGTTTAGTGATATTATTACTTCGTATTTAGTTTCTTGCTATGATTGAATCTTATTATGAATGTTGTGACATCAATTAGTACTGATTTGGGCTGTTTTGAATTAGTTTTGTAAATGGCAGGTGGTGCATATTGAAAATGCAAATTTTTGCAGCTGGAAAAAATGCAGAAAAGCGATGGACAGAGTTTCTTTTGTCCGTCACTTTTCTGGAATTTTAAAAAAAATTACCCAGAAAAAGCGACGGACTGCGTCGCTTTTCTGGAAAAAAGAAAAAAGAAAAAAAATCCATCGCTTTTTAATTTGCGTCGCTGTCTGTCACTTTTAAAGAGACGCTGTCCGTCGCTTTTGGAAAAGCGACAGACTATTTTTCCACGGGAGTGAAGCCGTCGCTTTTCCATCGCTTTTGACCAAAAAAGTGACGGACAGCGTCCCTTTTGGCCGTCTCTTTTTAGCTTTTTTTTAGTAGTGAAATTCTCTAAAAGAGAACAATGCTATGTACTCACATATTCTTTCTGACTGCAGGTCACTCCTTTCAGCACTACGGCAACCGACGCTGAACCACGTGTCTAGGGAGGCTAATTTGGTAGCGGATCATCTAGCAGAGTATGGGAGAAAGTCTAGAAGACAGGATCTCGAAAGAAACAAGATATATATTTTTGAAGCATCTCCCTCTTTTGTTACTAATACTCTCAATATAGATGCTTATGAAACTGTTTTCTATAGGTCAGTTCCTCTTTGAACGTCTTCAGACGAACCTTGTTATTAAATAAAATCCTTCCATTTCATAAGCAAAAAAAAAGAAGAGCAGATTAAAAGAAAAATAACTAAGTCAAGAAATCCCCTTTGATTCTCTAGGATTCCAATTATCCTTGACATAAAATTTCGGGTTATGAATTCCACTTCTTCCAACAATCCTCACTCATTAATAACCCGACCGACCTATGCGAATTTATTTGTTCGAAATTATCAGGGCTGAACTTCTAAGAATCCACCATTGTTAAAAGATGAAAAAACTGAGTTGAACCTGAATGGAGCTTGTTTGGCCGATTTTAAACCAAAAATCACAGGTATAAATGAAGACGACATTATATTGTTGTATTTTGAATCTATTCAATTGTAAACCCTGAAGCATAAAAGGAATACGGTATAAACAGATGATTTCTAGTTGTTTTGGGTTAACCCACATAGGTTGGGTATTTATGGTTGGAGCAAGTATACCAATAAATTAGTGTTACTTATTTAATTGAAGTACCACATACGTCATCTTATAGCCCGGAAATTAGCGATAAGAACAATTGGGTTACAATAAATGGAAGGAAATGCATTCTTAACCCAAAAAATAATGTTAAAAGTAATAATTGTGGTCCAATACAATTTATGAAGGAAAGTTTACGTATATATACACAAAATTAAATACTTTTGTGAAAAAAATAATCATATTTATTTTTATATTAAAAATAACCAGATTTTAACCAGAGGTAAAAAAAAATGCGAGTTTTAGCCACGGTTGAACCGTGGCTACAGGATAAACAACCGTGGCTAATAATTATGTACTGTAAGCTTTTGCCACGGTTAAATCGTGGCTAATTTATATAATTATCTTATTTAGCCACGGTTTTGTGTGTGGATAACTAAAAATTACAAATATAATTTAATTTTCTTGCAGTCAATTTGACCACGGGTAGATCGTGATTATATCTTACTCTTACCGTGATTAATAAATTTATATACCTATAATGTATATATAGTGTATCGATGTTGTATAAATAGTTACAAAATATATCGATATTGTATAAGTAATGTATAAATGTGTAAATATTTGTATAAATAGTGTAGAAATGTGTATTGATATTATATAAATAGTATAAATGTGTATCAATATTGTATAAATGGTGTATGAACATGTACATATGATGTATAGATAGTTATGTAGTGTATATATAATGTATCAATATTGTATAGATGTGTATAAATGTATATCGATATTGTATATATAGTTATATAATGTATCGATATTGTATAAATGATGTATAAATATGTATCAATATTGTATAAATAATTATGTAATATATCGATATCGATATTTATTTAACTATCATGCGTTTTACACCCTAGTAAATAAAAATATAAATAAAAAATAATAAAATAACATAAATATTCTTTTTATTCAATAAAAAAACAAAACAATTAAAAGACCTAAAAAGGTTTTAAAAAAGGAGCAACAATTTTTTCTTTTTAAAAAAGAGAAAAAACATAGTGAAAAAATAGCAATGTCTTTTTTTAAAAAAAATTCAAGCAAATTTTTTTTAAAAAAAGAATAGAGGAAGTTTTTTTTTTGAACAGTGCCGAAAAAAACAGGAAAAAAAATTATCCACGGTTTATGTATCATATAGTCACGGTTTGCGCGTGGCTAAATCACTTTTTTTTATTAGTGTGGCTAAATGGCTAATTAATGTAATAAATGAGTGGTTTTTTTAAAGTGGCTATTTTTTTTGTAACTAAGTTTCCCAGTGGTCATTTTGCATAATTTTCCCATTTATGAAATCGAGAGATAATTTTACACTTAGTTCCTAATTTACCCTTATCATTAATTATAGTCATTTTCCTATTATATTTTTCAAGACATTGTATTTATTATATTCAAAGGGTGATGAAGTAAAATTATCCTTCTATTCATAGTTTCTTAATAATTGTGCAAAGTCAATAGTGGACAAGTAAATATGGACGGAGGGAGTAATTAATGTCCAAGTGCTCTTTTTCTTTTTGGTCTTCAATGTAACTCGAGAGCGCTGGTTAAGAATGAAGAAACATTTACCACTCCACCATAATCTTTATTGGTGTTCAAGTGTTCTTTTTTCTAATAAAATTATTAGAAAAAGTTATTGGGAGTTCTTGTTATTTCTAATAATATTTATTAGAGAAAAAAACAAGCTAAATAACATTAGCAGGTGATTTTTTTTTTTTGGGTAATGGTAGCTCGATTTCTCTACCTAAAAGGAAACAGGTTTTTTTTTTCTTGAAAATAAGAATATCTACTATTTTCTTCTCCAATAAATATGACTTTGCGTTACCTTCTCCTATAATAATTCTTGAAAATCAGAATCTCTACTATTTTTTCCTTTTAATAATACATAGATAGGGCAACATTAACGCCAGCCTTTCTGTCAAAACAAAAAAAAAAACCTTAGAATGGCTGATTTACCCCACGAAATCACTATGATTATTCTATCAAATTTACCAGTGAAATCCCTCTTACGATTCAAGTGTGTTTCTAAGTCATGGTGATGTTGGTTTGAAAAAAAAACGCGCATGACACGTACAACCTGCACGTTTCACTAAAAGAAAACCAGGTGAGGTAAACGCAATTGAGAGAAAGCCATGGTAAAAAAGAACACCATCATGTTAAGTTGGAAATATAGATTGATCTATCATTTATTGGAAAATACTTTCTGAAAAATGACTTCTATTATACCAAATGCATCCCTAGTTTATCTTCTTTTTGTGGCAGGTTTAATCAACTCATTACTAGATTTAGTTGTGAAAGATCAATGACCGGATACTAAAAATGTATTATCATTCAAACAAGTTTAATTTGGTTACAAAACCACAAGGAAAATGAGTGTTATAAGGTTAAACGCCTAAACCTGAGGGGAGGTCTCTGAAATTATCCATATTTTAATTGCAAGTTTTCAAAAAATTGCACGAGTTTTACCAAAGTGAATATAATGTATTGACAAGAAAGTTAGATCATTATCCCTGCTCCAACTTAAGGGGCACCAAAAAAGTTGTTTTTGTTAAAAAATATTTCACACTGAAACATTTATAAAATCTATGCTATACAAAAAGAGCTGTTTTGGTACTTTATTTCTTATACTAAGAAAAAAGGAGTATGACAATTGACACATAACTTAAATCCCTGAGAGACCAAAACCAATTTATGCGATATGTTCATCAACTATCCAAGATTTTAGTGTTAATGCTCTAGCGAGATCAAACTTTCCACATAGTTAATGGTGCTGCACCATATATTTTTCGTCTTCCCGCCAACAAGAACGTTTTGCATATTATCATCCTTAGGATGGTATACAACAACTTTTTGGCCATGACAGTCTATTGTCAAAACTAGTTCTCCATTATGTGTCATGAAAAGGGGCATTACACCTCCATACCAAGGATCAAATTCTAAATTCTTTATAAAAAATAAGGATGTCCATGATTCCTGTACTCCATATTCCTTCATGACCAATATTTCAACACCCCTTTCATAATCAAAATCGAAGCGACTCATACATAGACATTCATTTAAAGCTCCTAGACCAACTATAACATTCTCTACTTGACAAGAGTACTTAGGATCAGGGACAGAAAATATGTGAAACTTTTCAGTAATGGGATCAAAATAAATTATTTCGTCCATGCAGTGTAATCCCATCACAAACTGAGAACATAAGGGAATTCGACTTGCCTCCATTTTTTGTCTTCGAGGCCAGCAACTATAACAAATTCACCACCACCATCTAGGGACTGATGTATAATAAGCACCGCCTTGTAAACATTCTTGGAGGAGTCGAAACAAAGTCCCCCACTTGTATAATAGTGGTCCAAGTTCAAGTCGTCAAGGTCAAACACTTTGGTGTAAAATCGGGTGGCGGGATTCCACAAGTAGATAAGCCTGTTTATATTAATCAGTATAAGACCATGACAAGAGCCTAAAAGACTACAAGTTTCTCCATAATTCTCATCATCTCTTATCGTGAAAGGAGCATCGGGCTCTTCCATAGTGAGTTGTTGATTTATGAATCGAAAGGAGCTCGTTATTGCTGAATCTTTTTTAGACATCATCTTGGTGATTGCTCCTTCTCGCAGTTGATTCCCGAGCTCAAATTTCGGGCTTGAAATCCAAGAACAAGAACGCCATGATTTTGAAACACACTTGAATGGTAAGAGGGATTTCGTGGGTAAATTTGAGAGAATAATCATAGTGATCTCATCGGGTAGATATGCCATTAGGTAATTTGGTGTTTGAAGAGAACGTTTGTTTCTTTGGTTTCCCATGGTGGAAGGGCTGCATTAATATTTAAGAATCCTAGTAAACCCTATAGGGTCAACTTAAATAGGAGTAAAATTATTTTTACTTTTGTTTTATAATTACTGTTAATATTTTATCCATCAAGAAGAAGAAAAGAGTATACTTTTGAGTTACTATGTTTGAGTTTTTTTCCTTTTTTCTTGAAGAGACCTAATAATTTACCATAATTAATTTATTTATTTTTATCTAAAAGAATATTACAAATGATTCATATTTATAGAGGGAAAAAGATTATGGACTCCTATAACTTCCTTCTCACTCCGTAGCATTCACTATGTTTGGTTCTTTCTTTCTTTTTTTTCTTTTTTTTTGAGTTAGAGACTTCATTTTGTTGTCAATCCACACTCCACATCCGCCGTCCTTGACGGCTTCACATTGAGTATCTTTTACTCTACCACAAGTAGGTAGCTCTTTTCCAGGAAGAGCTTTTCGAGTTAGTGCCTAGACGCCTCCATGGCACGTACTGGGCACGAAGGGTGGTGAATAGTTCCGATACCATTGATACAACCTAGGGAGAACCACACCCCAAAAATTAGCAATTAAGATGGGAGAACCCAAGATTATATAAGTCTCACATCAGATTTCCATTTAATCGATGTGAAACTCAGATCTCATGCCTTGCAATAGGATCATAACACATTAACCAAAAATCTCCCCTTAACCGCGAATCTCCACGATGATTTATCTAACCCCTCGCAATATCACTTCATGTTTACATGGTCAACTATATGTTGTGCGATTCTCCTTGGTAGCAATTGTCAAACAACTGGCTCGTTCACTTTAATTATTAAGTACTATTAATTACAACATATTATTGTATTTATCGAAATTATTGATTAATCAATAGCCTGAACATGATTAGTGAAGATTCATATAGTCGACATAAAAAAGAAACTAAAAAAATAAAAAAAATAAAAAATTGGTTCCGGCACAGAACTTAAATCCATCAGAGACCAAAAACCATATGTGTTATTCCTCAACTATATCTTTAAAACCAAGCGATTTGTCCAAGCCTTTTGTGTCGCTGTCTACTCCAACAGTATTCCTCTGGCGAGATCAAGCTTTCCACATAGCAAATGCTGCACGATATAAATTCTTTCCTCCCGTCAATGTGAATGTCTAGCATATTATTATTCATAGGATCGTACACAAGAACATTTTTTTTTCATAACCGTCTATTATCAAAACTATAAATTCTCCATTCTTTGTCATGGAAAAGGGCGCTACAGTTCCAAAAAAGGATCTACTTTTAAATTCTTTATGAAAAATAAGGATGCCCATGATTCCTTTACTCGATATTCCTTCATGATTAATATCTCGACATCTCTTTTATCATCATTATTCAAGTGACTCATACATAGACATTCATTTAAAGCTCCTAGGCCAACTATAACATTCTCTATTTGATCAGACTTAGCCTCAGCTGGGATCGAAAGCATGTGAAACTTTTCAGAGATAGGATCAAAACAAATTAATTTGTTAGTCTCATCATTGTTGTTGTTGTCCTCACTAAAGTAAGACTTTCTAGCCCGACCCTTCCCCTATAATGGATTCGTCCATGCAGTGTAATCCCATCATAGACAGAGAGGATATCATAAGGGAATTCGAGTTACCTCCATCTTTTGTTTTCAAAAGTAGCAACTACGACAAACGCACGACAATAAATTGGGGTGTAGTGGCGCATGATCAGCACAACCTTGTAACATTCTCGGAGGAGTCAAAAGAAAGTCCCCCACATGTAAAATAGTCATCCCAGTTAAATGGTTAAGCTCAAGCACTTTTGTGTAAAATTGAGTGGCAGAATTTCACAAGTAAATATGCTCGTCTACATTAACGAGTATAAGACCATTACATGAACTCAAAATCATACAACTTTCTATAGAAGTTTCATCCTCCAACTCCATGGAAGGATCATTGAGCACTTCCAGAGAGAGTTGTTGGTTTAAGAAACGGAAGGAGCCCACCAGCATAACGATCGCTCCTTGTCGCCGTTGATTCCTGAGCTCGAATTTAGGACTTGAAATCCAAGAACGTCATGACTTAAAAACACGCTTGCATCATAAAAGGGATTTCACCTGTAAATTTGAGAGAATAATTATAGTAATTTCATCGGGTAGATCTGCCATTAAGTTTTTTTGGTGTTTGAAGTGAATGTTTTCCTTTTATTTAGAAAAGACATAATGCATAAGTACCACCCTAAACTATAGGTGAAATTTCAGCGACACACCTTAACTATACAGGAGTCCTATTACCCCCTAAACTTTTTTTTTCTGTATTTCTTTGCACCTTATGTACTGACGTGGAGTCATGACCCAATTCAATTAGTTGTGGTGATATGCACGCGCTGCCACGTGTGTAAATGGTTTTTTTAATTTTTTTTTAAAAACTTCTTCTTATTTTCTTTGCCTTGTATTTAAAATAAGTCAATACACATAAAAAAAATATTTTTATTTTTCTTATATTTAAAATTTTCTAAAAGAATGTATTTTTTATATTTTTCTTTGCCTTGTATTTAAACTTTGCTCAAATACACGTAATTTTTTTTTACCTTTTTTTTCTATTGCTTTTATATATATTTTTCTTTGTCTTTCCTTTGGATTTAATTCCAAATGCCTTGAAATTAAATATGTTAATTTTAAACGAATATCAAAAAAATAAAGAAAATTAAATTTAAAGAATGCAAAAAATAAAGGTCACTTTTTAAAAGAATCATTATTTTTTTAAAAATATATACGTATTTTTCAAATTAAGTAAAAGTGAAAAGACAAGAAATTAATGAAAGAAAAAAAAGAAAATATAAGTGAGGAGGGAAATAATTTTTACAAAGAAAGAAAGAAAAATAATTAAATATCTATAAGTTTTAATGATAATAATTATGTGTACTAACTAATTGTAAGATGTCCAATTAAAAAATGACATGTGTCCAATATGATGAGATTTTTTTTTTATATTTTCGCCTCTCACTTGCTTTCAAGAGAGTGAGCACACTCTCTGTGCCACCTCAGCACTAAAGGGTGTATTTATTACATTTTAAAATAGTTTAGGGAGGGGGGGGGGGGGTAATAAGACCCATGTATAGTTAAGGTGTGTCGCTAAGATTTCACCTATAATTTAGGGTGGTACTTATACATTATTAATGCATAAATATCACCCTAAACTATAGGTGAAATCTCAGTGACACACCTTAACTATACAGGAGTCCTATTAACCTCTAAACTTTTTTTTCTTCTGTATTTCTTTGCACCTTATGTGCTGACATGGAGTCATAATCCATTCCAATTAGTTGTGGTGATATGCACGCGCTGCCACGTGTATAAATGGGTTTTTAATTTTTTTTTTTTTTTTTTTAAAAAAATTTCTTCTTATTTTCTTTGCCTTGTATTTAAAATAAGTCAATACACATAATTTTTTTTTTCTTATATTTAAAATTTTCTAAGAGAATGAATTTTTTATATGTTTCTTTGCCTTGTATTTAAACTTTGCTCAAATACATGTAATTTTTTTTTACCTTCTTTAATTTTTTTCTATTGCTTTTATATTTTTTTCTGTCTTTCCTTTGGATTTAATTTCAAATGCGTTGTAATTAAATATGTTAATTTTAAACGAATACCAAAAAAATAAAGAAAATTAAATTTTAAAAAATGCAAAAAATAAAGGTCACTTTTTAAAAGAATCATTATTTTTTAAAAAATATATACGTATTTTTCAAATTAAGTAAAAGTGAAAAGACAAGAAATTATGTGTAAAATAATTATGTATAAGTTTTAATGATAATAATTATGTGTACCAACTAATTGTAAGATGCTCAATTAAAAAAAGACATGTGTCTAATATGATCAGATTTTTTTTTTATGTTTTCGCCTCTCACTTGCTTTCAAGAGAGTGAACACACTCTCTGTGCCACCTCAGCACTAAATGATGTATTTATTACACTTTAAAATAGTTTAGGGGGTAATAGAACACATGTATAGTGAAAGTGTGTCGCTGAGATTTCACCTATAATTTAGGATAGTAATTATACATTATCTCTTTAGAAAAAGATGGTAAACTTTTATTTAGAAAAATTGGTTAGTTGGACCAGTTTGATTTTTTTTCCTTTTTTCTTGATGGGACCTAATAATTTACCATAATTAATTTTTTTTTCTAAAAGAAAGATACAAATCATTCATATTTCACTACTAACATGTTACCAAGTTCCAACGCTCAAACAAAATTAATTAACAAAATAAAACTAAAAAATAAAGATTTCATTAAAATAGGTAACTTATTTTTTTTCAAATTATGTCTTGAACTAAGTAATTTTGGTAACAATTTTCATGACCAACATCCCAACATCTTCATCAGCATTATCCAAGTGAATCATACACATACATTCATTTAAAGCTCCTAGACCAACCACTACTAAGAAAATGCATAAAAAAGATAATATTAATTAATTCTTTTTTCATTTTTTCCTTTGATATCAATTGTTCTTGAAAGTAAACATAATGGTCAGATTGCATAGAAATTACAAATTTGAAGAGTACAAACATGTGATTATTGGCCCGATATTATGATTGTTTTTTGTTTAAAAAAATGCATTCCCTCATACTTTCACCTTCTGTTGTGATGGAGATTTGTCATAGACCTTTGCCTTGTATATTAGTAATTAGTAATAGGAAAACAAAATATTTTAATTTGTTAGCTTTCGTATGATATCTAATAATTTCGATCCAAACCTATAAAAGATCACAATTTTGTTTTCATTAGAAGGAATAATTTTACGGGACTACGTACCTACGCAATGTAAGAAAATACTAATTTTTACTTGTTTATAAAATTCGCTGATTAAAGAAGTACATAGTTCAGATTTGGTACGTTATACATCTTCGGAGTATATAATTCACATAATTATTGTATATTCTGAAAGTATACAACAGAGAATACTCGAATCAATAATGTTATGTAATTGTATATATTTTAAATGTACAACTTACTTGTCTAGTGTATATTTTGTAAAAAAGAAAAAATAATCTAAATAGATATGACTTGTCATAATTTTTGTAAATAGATAACTTGCTTATAAAGGTCCTAAGTATATTATGTAAATCATTAAAATGGTCCAAATATACATTCGTGTTAATTCGAGTTCAGGAATCAACCACGACAAGGAGTAATCGCCAACAATAAATACTATGTATTTTCAATTGTTAGAAATTGTGACAATAATAAAAAAAATTAATAAATGGGATCATAATTTTGCAGCAAAGCATAATTTCAACAAGACTGATTTGAATATTAGTTCAGGTTGTTTGAAAGAAATCAAGCGTTCAATGCCTAATTCACGGCAGCAGCAGAAAAAGAAAATCGTGATAGGTGACGACGATGATTATGTTCTGGAGGACGTTCCTCATTTGTCTGATTGCATTCCTAATCTTCCTACATATCCTAATCCATTGCAACATAATCCTTCCTATTCAGTCGTTAAGCAGTATTTTGTCGACGTGGATGATGTAGTTGCCCAAAATATTGTTGTCCACAAGAACAGTCCAAGGGGGATACATTTTAGTCGAGCTGGTCCTCGCAAAAAAGTTTATTTTTAGCCGGATGATGTATAGCATGTATTGTAACATGTGGAGGCTTATGTCCTGGTTTCAACACGTCCATATGTATGGTGTAAGCAAAGTCATGGTGATAGATGGAGGAGATTGAGGTTTCTATTCGAAAAACACGGTTCCCTTGAAACCCAAGGTTGTGAATGATATCCATAAACGTGGTGGAACCATTCTAATTGGGACATCTTGAGGAGGTCATGTTACCAAGAAAATAGTAGATAGCATTGAGGACCGGGGTATCAATCAGGTTTATATAATTGGAGGAGATGGAAGCCAGAGAGGGGCACCGTTGATATTTGAGGAAATTACAAGGCGTGGTCTCAATGTTGCAGTTGCTGGAATCCCCAAGAAAATTGATAATGATATACCAGTTATTGACAAGTCTTTTGGTTTTGATTCTGCCGTTGAGGAAGCCCACCGTGCTATTAGTGCTGCTCATGTTGAAGCTACCAGTTTTGAGAATAGAATTGGCCTTGTGAAATTAATGGGACGAAATAGTGGGTTCATAGCCACGTATGCTACTCTTGCAAGTCGAGATGTTGATTGTTGTTTGATTCCGGAATCCCCTTTCTATCTTGAAGGACGTGGTGGACTCACAATGGTTCGGGCTATTCCCAGTTATGCATCTGACAATGTGTATTGCACTCTTCTTTCCCAAAGCGCTGTGCGTGGAGCAATGGCTGGCTACACAGGCTTTACGGTTGGTCCTGTCAATGGCACACATGCTTACACACCCTTTAATAGAATCATTGAGAAACAATCAACCTAGCTTTTTCAGAACGAGCTAGAGATCGATATAATTAAAAAAACAAGGACAAAAAAACTAGTTTTTGTTTAGGATTTGCACTAATATAAATATGTTTTCCTATAAATTGGCATCATACTTCAATTAAAATCTTGATACAATGATTACTTTACTCTGTTTTTATTCTTCTTTTTCTTGTTGGTAATTGACACATCCAAGGACTGCCAATTCAACTAGTATTTTTGTACTTCGGAACATCAAACTGTGAACTGGTACTCTGCATCAACAAGGTTCGTAATGCTCAGTAGAAGAAAAAGAAAAAGGGATGAACAAACTACGATAGGCTAGGTTGACGATTCTCGTAACTTCAGCAGAGGCTGATCCACGATTTGGTTCAGTCTTCGTTTTACAGATAAATTTATACTCTAATTAAGAAGGAAAATAAAACATAAAATCCTATATGGAAAATCAATTAAAGATTCTAAATATCAACAAGGAAAATAAATATAAGTGTCAAACAGAAAGATCAGCGAACCCTTTTCAATCTAAGCTTTCCAAATTGTTTGTGCCGCTTCTCACTCCAGTAGTATTCCTTTGGCGAAATCATGCTTTCCACATAGGTAACCATGGGGCCATATGTAAATTCCGTCCCTCTCTCGACATTGAGAATGTCTCTCATATTAGCATTCTTAGGATTGTATACAACAATTTTTTGGTCATAATTGTATGTTATCAAAGCTACTTCTCCGGACTCTGTCACAGAAAAGGGCACGGCAAATCCGTAAGAAGGATTTATTTCTAAATTCCTTATGTAAAATAAAGATGTCCATGATTCTTTACTCCATATTCCTTCATGACCAATATCTCAACACCACCCTTATCATCTTCTAAAAGAGTCATACAAAGATATTCATTTAAAACTCCTAAACCAACTATAACATTCTCTTGTTGATTACATTTAGGCTCGGGGATCGGAAACATAAGAAACTTTTCAGAAGTGGGATCAAAATAAATTACTTGGTGAAAAGAGGAAAAACGCTCCCACATACTCTCCCGAAATTCATTATTTCCATTTTTGTCATTATTATAGGATTTTTTGACCCTTACCCTATAGTGAATTCGTCCCTGCAGTGTAATCCCTTTACTCACTGATGGGATATCATAAGGGAATTCGAGTTGCCTTTACTGTTTATCCTTAAGACTAGCAACTATAACAAATTTACCACCATAATCTGGGGTCTGATGATGCATAATTAACACTGCCTTGTAAACATTCTTGGAGGAGTCAAAACAAAGTACTTCGCATATATTATAGCCATCGTCGTTCAAGCGGTCAAACTCAAGCACTTTGGTGCAAAATCGGGTGGCAGGATTCCACAAGTAAACATGCTCCATTTCATTAAGCAATATAAGACCGTCACAGGAACCCAAAATCACACAACATTGAATGTAAGTCACATAATCACTTAGAGGATAATTGAGTTCTTCCAAAGTGAGTTGTTGGTTTATTAATCGAAAGAAGGGTTTCCATGTACTCAAACGAGGATACACTCTCGTATTGCTCCTTCTCGTTGTTGATTCGAGAGCTGGAAGTTTGGACTTGAGATCCAAGTACCCTATGGCTTAGAAACACACTTAAATCGTAATAGAGATTTCACTCGTAAATTTGATAGAATAATTATAGTGATTTCATCGGGATTATGTGACCTATCTTTTGTACTAAATAGAGATTTATCCCTTTTGAAAGATGGTAAAAATATTAAGATTAAATTGGTAAAAATTTTTGGTCAAATTAAAATCTTTATAAACCAATTTGATCTGCTTATAGCTTAGTCAAATACCCTCTAGTCAGAATAGGAAGCGGTCTCTAAGAAAATTAGAAAAGGAAAACCATATAAGTAGCTCAATTTTCATTATTAAAAAAATAGAAAAAGGTCATATCCCACGAACTATCGAAAATGGTATATAAATACCCTTCATTATACTTTTAGGTTGTTTATGCCACTGCCGTCTAGTTCGTGCGAGAAAGTTTCATATTTGGATTAAGTGCTTCCTAACAAAGACGACTCTATACTCAGCAAAGCTCGAACTCTAGAAGTCTGAATGATTCAGAGTGCTTTTTCTTAGAATAACATTTATTAGAGACAAGAAAAGTTACTGTAAATAATATTAACTGGTCTGTTTTTTTATATGGTATAACTCGATTTCTTTACCTAAAAGGAAACACCTTTTTTTTTCTTGGAGTCCACGGTTTTCTTCTTCTATAAATATAATAATTCTTGAAAATAAGAATCTCTACTATTTTTTCTTAATGCAGCCCTTTCGTCAAACAAAAAAAACCTTCTAATGGCTGATTTACCAAACGAAATTACTGTGATTATTCTCTCAAATTTACCCGTGAAATCCCTCTTACGATTTAGATGTGTTTCTAAGTTATGGTGTTCTTGGATTTCATGTCCAAAATTTGAGCTCTCCAATCAACGGCGACAAGGAGCAATCACCAAGGTGTACAAATATTCAACAATAATACACAGGCCTTCCTTCCGATTCGTAAACCAACAATTTACTTTGGAAGAGCTGAATTATCCTACAAGTAATCATGATGATACTTCTATAAGACATTGTATGATTTTGGGTTCTTGTAATGGTCTTATACTGTTTAATCTAAACGAGCACATTTACTTGTGGAATCCTGTAACAACCCAAATTCTCAACACAAACACTGATGTATATTATAACAATTAAACAGAATTACAGTGACTAGGAAAATACTAACAGAACATGAATAACAATTAAGGGAACTATAGAGGGATAATCAGAAGGAGATAAGAAAGCAGAACTCAGAGAAAAAAGGGATGAGGGAATACAATTTAGATAGTTTCATCACAAAACCTAAAATTATTGCTCCTGAAAGGCACACTATTTATCAATCCGGATCTCACACATAACCACTTAACGTGATATTGGGCTGTTTTGTTAATACGGGTCTCGACCCATTCATAACAAATCCTAACACTCGATTTCACACCAAGGTGCTTGAGTTTTGACGACTTGCTAAGTGACTATAATACACGTGGGGGACTTTGTTACAATTCCTCCATGAATGCTTACAAAGTTGTGTTGTTTGTATTCAATAGGAACCCAGGTGCTGGTGAGTATGTCACAGTTGCTAGTCTTGAAGACAAACATTGGAGGCATCTCAAATTCCCTTATGATATGCAATCAGTGAATTATGGGATTACGTTGCATGGATGACTTCACTATTGGGTAAATGAGGATAATGGAGAAGATTGTTATGAGTATATTGGCGAAGATGATGGAAATAATTGTACCATCATCAAGTACCAGTTTCTCATTCATATTCATGAGCATGGGAGATGGATTACAATTCAACATGTTGAACTTCTATAAAAGTTCAATAGCATATTTTCTTTACGAAATAAAGATTCCATCCAAACCTTGTGTCACCTCAAGCCCAAGAAAATAATGCAGCATACCCATGTCAGACATCTTAAATTTACCCATCATGCAACTCTTAAATTCAGAAATAATAGATTCACAAAAGCCCATATGTATAATATCATCGACATAAGACAGACAACTAGAAAATCACCATTACCTCGCTTCTTCACATAAAGTGTGGGTTAATTCTCACTTCTTTTAAACCGTTGTTCTTGAAAAAAGGAATCAATTTTGCTATACTATGCCCGTGGAGCTTGCTTTAGACCATACAATATCTTCTTCAATCTGTATACTTTGCTCTTCCCGTCACTAGAGATGAAACCTTCAGGTTGGGAGACGTATAATACTTCATGTAAGTCGCCATTTAGGAAGGCAGACTTAACATCAAATTGGTACACAGGCCAACCAAGTTGAGCAGCCAAGGCTAGAGTAGTTCTAACCGTGTCAAAGCGAGCTACTGGTGAGAATGTCTCTTCAAAATCGATGCCTTGTTGTTGGGAATATCCTTTTGCAATAAGTCGAGCTTTATGCCTTTTGACACTTCCATCAGCATTGTACTTCATTTTGAAAATCCATTTTAGCCCGATAACATTCTTCCCTTAAGGAAAATCAACCAACTCCCAGGTTTGGTTTTTCTCAATGGCCTGAATCCCTTCAATCATTGCATTCTTCCACTCAGGTTGCTTTGCAGCTTCTTCATAACATGTCGATTCAGCAGCTAATAAGGAAAAGTTGCAGGATGCATAAACATCTTTCAGCGACCGAAACTTTGTTGGTAGCATTTCGCTGGATGATGCCGAAGATGGAGAATGGAAGCTTGCTAGATTATAATTGTTGTTGTTGCTGCCATGAGAAGAATGATTAGTATCACTGCTGGAAGGAGAAGAGGGGTCAAAACCTGTTGATTCAAGAATCATGTATGCTCTCCTTCTGATTGAACTGGAATATGGACTACTGAATCTTCTTTCTCGCAATTCCACTCCCACGCTGCTTCTTCTTTAAAAACAACATTCCTGCTGATAATCACTTTGCCAATAGTAGGATTATATAGTCTATATGCTTTGGATTGAGGACTATAACCAATGAAAATGCATTTCTCTGATTTTTCATCTAGTTTAGAACGTATATTAACCAAAGCATAAGCTATACAATCAAAGACTTTCAAGTGGCTTACTCGTGGTTTCCGTCCCGTCCATGCTTTATATGGAGTTCGATCCAAAACAACTTTCTATGGAGAAATGTTCAGGAGGTACACAGCTGCAGCCACTGCTTCTTCCCAAAAGTGAACATGAAGTCCCCTTCCATTAAGTAGGCTTCTGGCCATCTCAACCACCAATACAATTTTTTTGCTTGGCGACTCCATTTTGCTGTGGCGAGTACGGTGTTGTAAGCTCCTTGCGAATTCCATTCTCACCATAAAAAAAATTAAAATCATCAGATAAAAATTCACCACCACGATCTGTGCGAAGAGCTCTTATGTTGCAACATGTTTGCTTCTCTACGAGGGCCTTGAATTTCCTGAAATTCTCAAACGCTTCAAATTTGAACTTCAGAAAGTAAGCCCAGCTCATACGACTATAGTCATTAGTAAACAGAAGAAAATACTGACTCCCACAAAGTGACTCATACTTCACCGGTCCACACAAGTCAGCATGTACAAGCTCAAGACAACTGCTATCCCTCCAAGATTTTCCTACAGGGAAAGATCTTCTACTTTGTTTTCTGAATATGCACCCTTCACATAACTCAAGCTCACCCACTTTTGGTAAACCAACCACCATGTTCTTTCTAGTCAACAGTTTTAGCCCATTAATGTTCAAATGACCATAGCGAAGATGCCAAAGTTGAGTTTCATTAACACCTTTAGCAACTAACGCATTTTTAACAATATTTGAAACATTAAGGGGAAACATATTGTTCTGAGTCATATGCACAATTGCAATAGTTTGACCAGATTTCTTGTCACTAACAATACATGAGTCATTATCAAATAGAACAGAGTAACGATTAACCATCAATTGTCCAATACTCAACAAATTATAAGCCAAACTAGGAATGAATTGCACATCACATATAAGTTTAGAATTACCCTGTGTTGTTTTGATGGCTATGGTACTTCTGCCTTCAACACGTACTTGCTTATCATCATCGAGTCGAACTTCACTCTTTTTTTAATCATCAAGATCTCTAAATAGAGACTTTATACCAGACATATGATTCGAGCATCCACTATCAATAATCCAAATACCATCAGAATTGTCAGTAATTAGAGAATGAGCCATGAACAACTTACTTTCATCCTCAAATTTCTCAGAGAAATTGGCGTGCTTCTGCTCATCTCTTTGCTTAGTCCAACAATATGCTTGTAGTACCAACATTTCAAGTCACTCTTGGGCTGACGCGACTCACTGAATTGTCCTCTGCCTCTACCGTGGCCTTGACCTCGGCCACGAAATCCTCCTCTTCCTCTACCTCTGCTAGAAAAAATTTAAAGATTTTTCTTTGGAGAAATATGACTCCTCTTTCACCTGGAAGGCCTTTTCTTCAACCTTCTCATGACACATATTTAGCCTATCTTCATGAACTAATAAAGAACCCAATAGTTCATCAAATGAATAATCAGATAAATCCTTGGATTCTTTGATAGCAGCAACCACATGCTCAAACTTATTGGTTAAAGACCTCAACACCTTTGCTACAATAGTTTCATCAATAATTTTCTCTCCATAAGACTTCATTAGATTACCAATTGTAGAGACTCTAGACATATATTCTTGAATTGATTCACCATTTTTCATGCTTAAAGTTTCAAAATCATGATGTAAAGTTTGCAATTTAATTGCAATTACCTTCTTATCTCCCATATACTCCTGTTGTAAAATTTTCCAAGCTTCATTGGATGTCTCCACTGCTGAAATTTTGGAGAAGATATCATCATGAAGGGCTTGTTGAATCAGGAACAGTGCCTTCGAATCCTTCTTGTGATTTTCCCCAAGCTGTTGTGCGTGGCCTTCACCCGGGTCTGAAAATCCATTCTCCACCAAGTCCCATAGCTCTTGAGACTTAGAAACAGTCTTCATCTTAAGACTCCAAAATTGATAATTCACCCCTTTAAAAATTGGAAGAGGCTGAGAATTCGAATTGGTGTTCACTGCCATTTTTTTTTGTATCTGAAGATGATGGATTTCTCTTCTGCGTGTTACAGTCTCTCTTTCTCACTCTCTCCTTGACTCCCTGGTGAACATACCTGGATGCTCTGATACCATAATATTAGATAAAATAAGAGTAAAAATAGTAGGAAATATGAGAAAGAAGAGATATTTTACTACTCTATTGTACAACTGAAAAATAAGAGACCTAGTGCCCTTTTATGAGCTTATAACTTAACAACTAAAAGCTAAAAAATAGGAACTAACAAGTAGTGGTGAAACAAATATTATACACTAACATTCCCCACTAATAGTAAACAGAAAATAAAATATTGACTAAGTAAAATATAATTCTACTAAGACTAAAAAATAGGACCATAAAGAAAAGATTATGGACGTGCTTGATTCTTGAAGAATTAGTCAACAATAATGAACTTCACGAGAGCATGTGGGATCAATTATCTTATTCTCCTAGAATATTAACTTATTTTGATCCCATCTCTGAAAAGTTCCATATGTTTCCAGTGCCAGAGCCTAAATCTAATCAACAAGAGAATGTTATACTTGGTTTAGGAGTTTTAAATGAATGTCTTTGTATGGCTAGCTTGGATGATGATAAGGACGGTGTTGAGATATTGGTCATAAAGAAATATGGAGTAAAGGAATCATGGACATCCTTATTTTTCATAAGAAATTTAAAAATAAGTTCTTCTTATGGGTTTGCAGTGCCTTTTTCCATGACCAAGACCGGAGAAGTAGCTTTGATAATAGACAATGGTGAAAATAAAGTTGTTCTATACAATCCTAAGAGTGATAATAAGAGAGACATTCTCATCTTTGAGAGAGGAATGAAATCTACGTTTGGCTCCATGATTATGTATGTAGAAATCTTAATATGGCCAAAGGAATACTACTGGAATGAGGAGCTGCACAAAACGTTTGGAAAGAAACATTTTTTTCAAATGACAATAGCATAAATGGCTTTTGGAGTTATGGATTTAAGTTCTTTGTTTCATATTCCTATAACATGGATTATACAAACTTTTTTAATGTGTAAAATAAATAAGATATTTTTAGAGCAGCTTTTTTGGTGTTTATTTTGATCCTATATGTGAAAAGTTCCATATGTTTCCGGTCCCTGAGCCTAAATCTAATCAAGAAGAGAATGTTATAGTTGGTTTAGGAGTTTTAAATAAATGTCTTTGTATGACTCGCCTTGGCGATTATGAGGGCGGTGTTGAGATATTATTCATGAAGGAATACAGAGTAAAGGAATCATGGACATCCTTATTTTCACAAGGAATTTAGAAATAAGTTCTTATGGATTTGCAGCGCTCTTTTCCATAACAGTGATCGGAGAAGTAACTTTGATAATAGATCATTATGACAAAAACGTTGTTGTATACAATCCTAAGATTGATAATATAAGAGATATCCTTATAGTGGAGAGGACGAAGTTTACACTTGGTGCCATGGTTACCTAGATCAGGAAAGTTTGATCACGCCAGAGGAATATTACCAGAGTGTGAAGCGGCACAAAATGATGGGCAACCCCCTCTCCCCCGGAGGTGCTGGAAATTGTAAAAAGATGTTCAAAAAAGACTGCATAGGATGACTTGACAGACGTCGACTTTTCATGTGAATCTACCAATGAAGTGAACATCGCATTGCACCAACAAAGTAAATAGCAAAGAAACGTTTCATGATTCTCTTTGATTGTATATTTTCTTGAACATATTAAAATCGAAATGAATATTCCATTTACATAACTTGTGATGGAATTTGGTGGTAGCAAGTTGTGATGTTTAATTTCTTAATTTAGAAAACAGAGTAAAAAACTGCAGCCTAAAACCAACATATCTATCAAGAGAAAACCACAATTTGAGTACAAGAATTAAGTCATCTATATATATTAAATAAATTCAGAAGCTGTTGAAAATCAACATATAATAGGGAATGAGATATAAGTAGTGATTATTACCTAAATAAGAAAACTTATACACTATATTTACCAAACGTAGGGATAGTTTTGTCACGACCCAACTACCGACCATGCGGGCACCTTCTCTAAGCACCTAGATAGGAGAATCCTTACCACCTGATCCAACAGAAAATGCGGAAAATTAAAAGTAAAACATAAGGGAAAATGCCTTTTTAATAATGGAAAAACTCTTAAAACTTTAATACAAAGAAATCCTTTATAAAACTTGAATACAACCCTCCCTAGGAACTAGTCTAAACAGGTACAAGAGCTCTACAGGAGAAGTACAATATGTAAAAAGACAACTTCTACCATGGAAAAGAAAAGTAGAAGATGCTGGAGATCGCCATCGTCCTGTACCTCTGAAACATCACTGATCCTGCAACCAGACTATACCCAAAAAGATATAGCAAGAGTAGTATATGTATAAACAACACGTACTGGTAGGCATCATCGGTCGACCCGAATCTACCGTATTCCATTATATAAGAAGTCAGGAGAAAATAATGCAATAATTTACAATCATCCAGTTTCAATATCCCTCTTTACGCCCTCCCCCCTCATGATACTAACACTAAGAACTTGTACGTCTTGTCCCAAGCCTTTCTATCCCGCTCCGCTGCTAACTCCACAACTTGGAGACTCTACACCATGACACCTAGGACTTCCCAAGTCATACTTGCAACAATTTGACAACTAAGTTTAGACCTGGACTACCACTCCGCTACCCCATAACCAGAAGTATGCCCAACTCCCCAATGACTAGACCACATACCTTCACGTTTATAACTTACTAGTGCCCGGACCGCTCAAGAGTCCGTAGGACAATACCTAACATGTAATAACCACCCGACAATATAACCCCAGACCCTCAGTCTACCTTCTAGCTTAGTAACCACATGAACCAGGTTCAACAACCACTTAAACAATGCACAAGGACAATAGCACATACCCTTTTTAAGTCACCCAGACCAGCTAAGGATCCCTAGAACAACACCTAAGTGTTTAACATAAAATTCTAAGTCTACACAATGTCACGACCCGATTTCTCGATTATGATGGCACCTACAACCCCCCAATAGGCAAACCAAACCCCGTAGCCCAGAACAATTAGTAATGGGCTACTATCTAACAAATAAGTGGGAGAACAGTTTAATAAGAAAAAGTAAGGGAACAAGATGAAGAGAATAGATAAAAGGAATATATATATACATATGAGAAAGCTAAATCAAACCCCAAAACTTTGTATCATAGTATAGAGCCATAACTACATACATGGAGTGCAAATGATCCAAAATAATATATACAGATATCTCCGAATGGTAATGGAGTACATAAAGCAAAAGATAAACTAAAGCTAAGCTCTGGTCACCAAGAGCTCACCCTCAGTCTGAAGTAGTCCCCAAAAGATCTCCGAGCATGAATCACAATGATCTAGCAGCGATGGCCCACACTAGGATCTACACTAGAAGATGCAGAATGTAGTATGAGCACCAAATGCGAAGCATAAGGTAGCCAGTAGGTATCATAGGCCGACTGGGCACATATAAGATAAAAGCGTATTAACAGACAGAATAGAAGCAAGTAGTCACGGAAATCAACGAAAAAGGTACACAGGAACTAGCCCAGTGGGAAGGCAACAGAAACAACATGTAAGGCCAGCAAGTAGAATATATACACAACATGCACAGGTGAAAGTAAGAAAAGACACACCTAGGATCCTTGCAATAACAGTATATACATAATAAGTTTACGAAATGGACGGTATACCGGTAACCTCAAGTATAAGGAAAAGGGAGCAAAAAATAGAGATAGACATGCTCAAAAAAAAGAAATCGAAGATCGAACTAATCATGACAAATCTCAAATCTAGAAACCAACAACCTATCCATAACAGGGAATAATTTCGTAAATAAATAACAAGAGTCTACCTACAGTACCCCGGCCGCCCATACAATCGAGGAACACAATAAGTGAAAACAAACCTTTCGGCATCCCATACTAGCGTAGCGTACAATCAACAAATAACAAACAAGGGTGAAGCCTCAAACAATGAATGATATGATGCATGAAGATCTCAGGTGACATGGTATCTCTGTATGTACCCCCTCCGATGCCAATCGGGCCCAGCAGGTAGGTTCCATGGAAGGACACTGCCCGTATACCTCTACTCCACCATATAACCTCCCTCTGGAACACGCAACCCAAAGCCCCAGGCCCAGAGCGGAAAGGTCCATGGAGGTCCCGGACCCCATACTAAAACTCAATATCAAAACATGTCATACGGACTTTCGAGTTCAAGATAGAGACCCAGTCTCGAATATGCATGCCCAGACCCTGTCCAGGACTAAAGTAGTGGGAAAATATCTCAAAAACCCCTCCAAGGGTGCCCGGGCATAACCAAGTCGAAACAGTAAAAAGTCATCTCAGATGCTCGGTCCGACCGAGACTAAAATCATCTCTGTTTAGTAGGAAACTCAACTAGTACCCTGGCCCTGCCGAGTCTAGGGTTAATAGTAAAACTGGTGATAGAAATCGTAATTTATCCTTCTTTTACCCCAAGCAGATTCATAAGTTAAATCAAACCATTTTCAGTTCATTTCCTATAAAAAATGGGCCCCCAGGGCCATGCAAGGTTCAGAAAACAATCCAGTAGGCTCGAAGCCAAAACCATAGTCAAACATGGATAAATCCTCTTTATATGCATGGAAATGAATGATTAACATAAATAGCCTCCCAACAGTTCACAATCAACCTATCGGCCCTGCACAAACCCACAGCTACTCAGCAAGCATAACCAGCCTAGAAGGATATTTCTATGTTCAGGACTCCCGGACATTCCCAATAACCCACCTTCTACGTTCCAGAGTCAACAAGGTGAAATGCCTAGACTTGAAACCATAAACTCAACCAATCGGCAATCTGCAATGCCTACCATACAAGGCCTCGAAAGGTGCCATGCCGATGCTCAAATGGAAACTATTATTATAAGCAAACTTAGCCAAAGGCACGAACTGATCCCACGAACCTCCAAAGTCAAGAACACAGGCCCAAAGCATGTCCTCCAGGACCTGAATGGTCCTCTCGGACTGGCTATCTGTCTGAGGGTGGAAAGCAGTACTAAGCTGAACCTCTGTACCCAAATCTCACTGAATTGCCCTCCAGAACTTAGAGGTGAACTAAGTGCTGCAGTCTGAAATGATAGAAGCTGGGACCCCGTGCAACCGAACAATCTCATAAATGTAGATCTGAGCTAGCTTCTCTTCCCCGTAAGAAGTCTGAACCGGCAAGAAGTGTGCCGACTTAGTCAGCCTATCAATGATCATCCAAATGGAATCAAACCCACGAAAAGTACGAGGTAAACTAACAACGAAGTCCATAGTAATACTTTCCCATTTCCACTCAGGAATGGGAAGTCGCTGCATCAAACTACCAGGTCTCATATGCTCAAACTTCACCTGCTGACAGTTCAAGCACCGAGATACAAACTTTGCTACTTCCCGCTTCATACCACTCCACCAGTAAAGCTGTCTCAAGTCTCTATACATCTTTGCTGTGCCAGGGTGAATGGAGTATCTAGTACAATGTGCCTCACGAAGTATCAACTAAATCAAATCATTAACCCTCGGAACACAAAGGTGACTATCAAATTTCAGAGTCCCATCTGAATCTAGAGTATCCTCACTGGCCTCACCCCGGACAACCTAATCACGAAGGTCACACAACTGCTGATCCTCAAACTGACGGCTCTGAATCTGATCAATCAAAGTACAACGAACCGTGACACTGGCGAGAACTCTGCTAGGATCCGACAAGTCAAGCCTAACCAAATAGTTAGCCAAGGACTAGATGTCCAAGGCCAACGGTCACTCAGAAACTGAAAGTGAAGCTAGGTTACCCATACTCACTGACTTTCGGCTCAAGGTATCCGCTACCATATTTGGCTTGCCCGGATGATATAAAATAGTGAAGTCATAGTCCTTCAGTAGCTCGACCCATCTCCTCTGCCTCGAGTTCAGCTCTCACTAACTCGTGATATACTGAAGACTACGGTGATGAGTGAAGATATCATAGTGAACTCCATATAGGTAATGCCTCAAGATCTTGAGCGCAAAAACTACTGTCGCCAACTCCAAGTCATGGGTGGGGTAGTTGAGCCCGTGAACCTTCAGCTACCTCGATGCATATGCTATCACTCGACCCTGCTGCATCAACATACAACCAAGACCAACTCTGGAAGAATCACAATACACGGAGAAGCTCTGACCTTCAACCAGTAAAGTCAAAACTAGAGCTAAAGTCAATAAGGCCTTAAGCCTCTGAAAGTTGTCCTCGCACTTATCCGACCACTGAAATGGGACATCCTTCCTAGTCAGCATAGTCAAAGGTGCTGCTATGGAAGAAAATCCCTGAATGAACCATCTGTAGTAACCTGCTAACCCAAGAAAGCTGCGGACCTCGGTAGCAGTAGTAGGTCTAGGCCAATCACAAATTGCTGAAATCTTTCCCGGATCAACCCTAATCCTATCCTTAGACACCACGTGCCTTAGGAATGTAACTGACTCAAGCCAAAACTCGCACTTTGAGAACTTCTCATAAAGGCGATGATCTCTCAAAGTCTGGAGTATGATCCTCAAGTGATGCTCATGCTCATATCTACTACGTGAGTATACCAAGATGTCATCTATGAAAACTATCACAAATGAGTCCAAATACGGGCCAAGTACCTTGTGCATCAAGTTCATAAAGGCGGCGGGGGCATTAATAACCCCAAAAGATATCACCAGGAATTCATAATGGCCATAACGTTTCCTGAATGCTGTCTTAGGGATGTCCTCTGCCCTAATCCTCAACTGATGGTAGCCGGACCTCAAATCAATCTTCAAAAACATGACTGAACCCTGAAGCTGATCAAACAAGTCATCAATCCTCGGCATCGGATACCTATTCTTCACTGTCACCCTATTCAGCTGCTGATATTCAATACACATCCGCATCGACCCATCCTTCTTCTTCACGAAGAGAACAGGAGCACCCCAAGGCGACATACTTGTTCTAATAAACCCCTCAGCTAACAGATCCTAGAGC